>MDKI01196398.1:0-46561 GCA_005239505.1 Nicotiana paniculata | reverse complement strand
CCATAGGAGGCAGGAGGGTGGTGAGGATTCCATGGCTTCCGGTGGAGAGGTGGCCGGAGAAGATGAAGGGCCTCATCGGAGGTGTAGAGGAGATTGGAAGTCTCTATAGAGTTAGAGAGATAGAGAGAGAGTTGAGAGATAGAGAGACCGAGTGAATGAGAGGTCGGGGGGTAGTCTCCTAAGTTTAATTATGGTAACACTAATCTGGGCCGTTGATTTAAATTGATCAACGACTTAGATTAGTCGTGGGGTTGGACCGGGTAGGAATTTGGTTTGGGCTGGGGTTAGTTGGGTTAGGACCATGTTTGATTTAGGCTGGAATTTAAATAAAGAATGGCTATTTGTTAAATATCCATTAAAATTAGATAAATAATTAATAAAAATAGCTAATAATCATATAAAATTAAATTAAGGCTAAATAGGTTAAATAAGGTAATTAAATAATATTTAAAATATAAAATGACTAACTTTGAATTAAAATGGCATAAAATGTACAATTAGGCTATAATTGCAAAATTGTTGTAATTATAGCCAAATAAAGCCAAATTGGCTAATTTGTGAAATAATAAAATCCTAATAGGATTAAAAATGATATATTACAGGGAAATATTTTTAAATTATTTATAATACAATTTATGAATAATTATTGAATATAAAAATACTGAATAAATTGGAAAAGAATTTAATAATAATATGAAAAATTACGGAAAAATATCAGTTATTATAAAGAGTGATTTTGAAGGTATATATGCAAATTTTAAAATAGTTTGAGGAAAAATTGGGCATCAATAGGCATCTTATGGACTGGCAAATTATTTCGCCTGTAGGGACCTCGAGCACGAGTCTAAGTCCGAATCTGAAGGCGTTGGATGCACCGTTGGTGTATAGGACCCAAAGGTATTATGTTTGGATAGAAGCTTGGATGGCTTCCTTCTCGACTTCAGGCATTATCTTTGCGCTGAAGTTTGCGACAAAGTCGGCGAGCACTTGCAAATTTATTGTCGTTCGCGGCTGATATGTGATATCGTGCTCGCATAGATTGTGGCCCACTTGTCCAGCCTTCCTGATTGCTCAGGTTTATGCAAAATGACTCTTAGGGTATAGGTGGTAACGACCGAGATAGGGTGGCACTGGAAATAGGGTCTAATATTTTGTAAAGTTATGACTAGTGCCAATGCAGCTTCTCGAGGTGCGCGTACCTCGTATCGACATCGACGAGTGTTTTTCTAACATAATATATGGGAGATTGTGTACCTTTGCTTTCTCGTATCGGGAATGCACTTACTGCTACTTCAGAGATGGCTATGTAGATGGGGAGATGTTCCCCGTGTTCGGGATTTGAAAGCAGAGGTGGTTATGACAGATATGCCTTCAGTTCTTGATCAACTTGTACGCACTTAGGTGTCCACTCGAGGCCGTCATCCTTTATGAGCACGTCGAAAAATTTGTGACATTTGTAGACGACAGTGAGATGAATCTCGATAAGGCGGAGATTCGACCAGTCAACCTTTGGACTTGTTTCGTGGAAGTCAGGAGCTCCGGTATCCCTTTGATAGCTTTGATTTGGTCTGGGTTGACCTCGATCCCCTGTTGTGACACTTAGAAGACAAGAATTTCCCATAGGCTACGACAAACGCGGACTTCTCCAGGTTTAGTTTCATTTAATATCGTCTTAGTATGTTAAAAGCTTCCTTAAAATAGTCGATATGGTCTTCTGCCTTTACGGACTTGACTAACATGTCATCGATATATACTTCCATGGTCTTGCGAAGATAATCTTTGAGCATCCTCCTGACCAAACCTTTGATATGTAGCCCCCACGTTCTTCAGCCCAAATGGCATGACCCTATAACAATATGTCCCTTGGTGGGTAATGAATATGGTTTTCTCCTAGTCATCTTCTTCCATAAGTATCTGGTTATAGCCTGAGTACGCGTTCAAGAAACTCAACAACTCGTGCTCAGCCGTTGCGTCGATGAGTTGGTCGATGTGTGGTAATGGGAACGAATCCTTCGGACATGCTTTGTTCAAGTCCGTGAAATCCACACACATCTGCCATTTCCCATTTTTCTTTTTGACCATCACTACGTTGGTGATCCATTTGGGGTACTTCGATTCCCTGATGGAGCCATTTTCCCATAGTTTCTCCACCTCATCGCTGATGGCATCGTTGATGACGGGATTGAATTTATCTCTGACCTACCTTATTGGGGGGATAGAACTGGTCGACGTTTAATTTGTGTGTGGCGATCTCCCTGGGGATGCCCGGCATATCTGCATGTCTGAAGGCAAACAAATCTGCACTAATTATTAAAATTGACTGAATTTACATGGCTCTCGGAGTTTGCAGCGGATGTAAGCCTTTTTGCTACAGTCAGTTCAGTCAATTTTTAATTAGAAAAAAGGCTTACATCCGCTGCAAACTCCGAGAGCGTCCGTAGTTTTGACCATTTTGGGATCCATGATGTCGTCCTTGGTCTCTTCTTGTGTCGTCCTCAACCTTGTTGACTGCTATGCCTCTTTTTCCTTGTCTTTGTCTATTAGGTTGTCTAAGGAAATCTGGTAGCACTCTCGATATGTACGTTGTTCTCCGCGTATGTTGAATATCCCCCAAAGTGTTGGGAATTTGATGACTTGGTATAGGCTAGAGGGGATGGCTCTCATGGGATGTATCCACGGTCGCCATACTATGGCGTTGTACGCGGTGACCTGGTCAATGATATGGAATGTCGTCTCCAGCATTACGCCGCTGGCCAAGAGGGGGAGTGTAATTTCTCCCGATGTCTGCTCAACTGCATTATTAAAACTGATTAGCGTGATGCAGCGCGACACTATCTTGTCCTCGAGTCTCATCTGGGTGAGGACTTGGGGATGGATAATACATGCTCCATTTATGTCATCCACCAAGATACATTTGACATTAGTATCAAAAATGTGCAAAATAATGAACATTGTATCATTATGAGGGAATAGCAAATCGTCGACATCTGACTCGTCGAAGATAATACTTTTTTCGAGTCCGTCATACCGTTCGCGGGTGATAGATCGCTTGAGCTTGTGAGTGGTGGTAAACTTAACACCGTTGATGGAGGCGTCATTGATGTCGTTGATGATCATGTTATTCGTACGAGTTGGTGATGGCGGCTTCGGCGGACCTTAGTGTTCACGTCCTCTAGCGAAGTTATTCCTCCCCTTGCCAGTTAGCAGCTCTTTGAGGTGTACCTGCCGCAACAGGTTCACAATTTCTTGCTTGAGGGCGATGCAATCTTCTGTTTTGTGCCCGCGTTCCCGGTGGAACTCGCAGAGGGCGTTGGATTTTCTGGTGCTCGGATCAGACCTCATCTTTGGCGGCCACTTTACCTTCGTTTCGAGTTTCTCCAGAGCATAGACTATTTCTATAGGTGAAAAGCAAAAATTGTGAGCAGATAATAAAGGGGCATACTTCTCTTGTTCCGATAAGTCCCTGTCCTCGGCCTGGATGGGCCTTCTTCATAGTGGAGGGAAGGTGGAGCGGGGGCTTGACGTATGGAGGGTATCGTTCCTTTTTGGGTCGTGAGACCGGGTGATCCCTCCTGATGTTGTCTCTTCGTTCTTTTATAGACTCCGCTTGTACCGAGATGAGCTGATGGTTTGGTCCGTTGAGGACGTTCTCAACTGCTCGGACTTCAACACAGTAAGCATTATGGATCTCCTTCCAAGTGGTAGAGGATATATCATCAATCGGCTTAACAATTTTCTAGTTTCGAGATGAGCTGATGGTTTGGTAGGTTTATCTTACCTTATTGAATCGGGAGAGGAAGTCCCTCAGTCCCTCTCCCAAGGACTGGTTTGATGGCGAATATGCCGTTTACTCTTGCTTCGGCTTTCCTGGCTCTAGCGTGCGCTGTTACATTTTGTCGAAGGTTTTTATGGAGATGGTTGGTAGCTGTGAGTACCATGTCAATGCCCCCCTGTAAGAGTTTTGCCAAATTCTTTCAGCAAAATAAACGACACTTGTTCCTTGGTGAGGTCGTTGCCCTTCACGGCGGTGACATAATTGATCACATGGTCTTCGGGATCAGTCTCTCCGTTGTATATTTTGAGATACAGCGGCATTTTGAAGGTCTTTGGTATGGCATGCGCGGCCGCTCCTTCGTTGTACGACTGCTTTACGAACTTGTCAGCGTCCCTCTTCGGCAATATCTTAGGGGCGCCTGATATCTTATCGGAACGTTCTTGGTGTTCTGTCATTAGATCTTTGAGTGCTTTATTTTTATTCTCCATTATTTCCATCCTTTTTAGAACAACGGCGAGGGCGCTTTCACCTGCACTGTTTGTAACATTGTGAGTTATACCTGGTACTGGGGTCTGATCGGTCACTCTGTTTGTCTCCTCGTTGTGTTGTGCAGGCTCTTACGAGATCTGTAGTCGTACATGGAGCGGGCTTGTTGAGCATGCTTACTAGCGTATCGGTCAGCCATGCTTCGAGGAGCTTTTTCACGGCTGTTGGCGTCCCTTCTTCTGTGGACGTGGAGATCCATTTTCCATTGGGTTTTGTTATGCTACAATGGGGAGGAGGCGGGCGTCACATCCTCACCTAGTATTTCACAATTCTCGTTGATAGCATCCATGAGATTGTTAGGGAGATCACCTGTTACTTTTGTCCTCTCTCCTTGGTTACCTGCCATGTGGGTTTTTGTACGTGCAAAGAAAGAGACAGATCTTGGTTTGTGAGGTTAGTGACTCACGTTAGCTGCAGATCTAAAGGAAACTAAAAGTTAACAAAGAAATCCCCACAGACGACGCCAAACTGTTTGACCAAAAATATAGATCTTGGTTCAACCAATTAGATTTATGCAAATAAGAGTTAATCTTAGTTAACAATAATATCCTAAAGATAAAAGTATCAGCGTTGTGGTAAATAACTCGTATACTTATCCGGATAGCAGTGAATGTAAGCAATAATAACAATATTCAATGATTCAGAAAGATGGAATGTAGCATTAAATAGTGATAAACAGCAACAAATCGCATTTATATAAATAAGACGTGCGAGCCACCCAAAAAAGGATGAAATCAGTAGATGTTCTCTCTAATAATGATGAATGATTGATAAACCTTTGAATGCTCATGTTGTTCTCGGATCCAGTGGAAATGCTGGACAAAAATTTTAGTAAAAAGGTTATTTTTGTATACTTGTAATAGGACAAAATTCTCTCTATAAAGTCAAAGTGTATTTCACAAATGAATATCTCAAGGCCCTTATCATTGTGTCTCTTTCTATATATAGGGAACGTGTTCCTAGAAATCCTAATAGTACATGTACAGAGAATATCTATTAGAATATTCTTTTTTATGTCTTATCTTAGAACTAACTGTTATAATTCTATCTGAGATGCTCGACCTCGACCTTAAGTTATGGTGACTCTTCGACCGCATCCTTCATTGCTTGAAGGCTACTTCACCCCAAGGCCGATATTTGTGGGGACATTACTGATAGCATGTGGCAATCGATGAAGGCTATAATAGTACTGATGCCCATGTCAAAATATTTTTTTGCCCATACAATTTTGTTGCTACAATTATCTTTATAAGTTGTCTTTGTATCCATATTTCCATATTCATTGAACCACTCCATTTGTATTTAATAACCTTAAAATTTGAATGAAAATTAGGTTCTCGTTTATCCTTCTATCACAAGATCCAATTATTGAATAGTGATCTTCAAATTTTAATAATAACAAAAGGTAGAACGTCCATATGCAGTGACTGGCCCATAAATATAGACCAATTAATAATTGGTAATTAATGTGAAAAAGGAAATGGCCCATGCAGGTCTCGAACCTGCGACCTTCGCGTTATTAGCACGACGCTCTAACCAGCTGAGCTAATAGGCCTGATTGGGAGGTAATTCCCATGTAGTTTATTTGTATTTTTAGCTCTTGAATTCAACACTAACTCCCCAATGAATTTCCCTAAGTGAAGAACAAGAGTTGGAGATGAGAGTATCTTAAAAAGAAGCAGCAACCTTGACAAGCAGACCAAAGAGCGCAAAAGGAACAGAGAAGAATGGGCTATGATCACTTTCCAAGGTATACACATGTTGCGGTTGCCATTTTCTAATCATTTCATCTTGCTGCTCCGCCTTCATCACTCCATCATACGTCGTTCTTATGTAAATTCGAGGCACCTTCTCCACTGCTCCCTCGCCTTCTTCTTTGAATCGCGCGCTTTGTAACGCTTGAATTGGTCCTGGACGCAATAGCATTGCCGCTAATGTTGAATCCTAATTAAAACCAAATGAAACTAATGTAAAAAAATAAAATAAAATAAAATGGACATATTGTTGGTTTCATTTACAATGCTGGTGAAGTGAAGCAATATTTACCTCAAGTGGGCTGTTGTTGTAAATAATTTTGCGTTGTAAACTTTTCTTAATAACTATACTGGTTGGAGGTTGATCAGATCCTGAACCGAACCCCATATCATATACATCAGCAAATTCTCCGAAATCTGATAAATCGGGGACTCCCTGTTACAATAAGATTAATATATATATATATATCGTCAAGTACAATTTTTTTTAAGTTTAATAAAGTTTTTTAAAAGCTGGCGGAATAAATTATAATTGAAGCTGAATAAAAGACATGGATTGACAAAAATGCAAAACCGCTACAATTTAGGATAGATTAGGTGTTGCTTAAATAAAGAGAGATTCCTTTCACCCAATCTAAGACTATAATAATTGGGCTAATTGCTTGCAGAAAAATATGGTTGCATAAGAAATTAAGGATTATTAAATTATGAATAATCAATAATGCCCCTTGGAGGAAGGAGAGGGTCAAGCGGACGAGGCCACAAATATGTACAGTATTTTTGCAGCTCTTAATATAAATAAATAAATAAATTCTACTTTTAAATTTTTTAAAAAGTCATAATATGAAAAATGCCGACTCAACAAAATTATTGGTTTTACCTTTTCAAAGTGATACTATCTCTGGTCATTTCATTTGTCTCTAATTTATTTTGCATATAACCTAAAGAAACATATAATAGCCTTTATCATAAGAATATGTAAACTATATCTTTATTTCTTTAAACGTCTTATTTAATTAACATTCATTAATTAGAACAATATGGTAGACTTGGAAAAGAAGTAAAAACTAAAAACTGATCGACTTGTTGTTTTTTCCTAATTAAAAAGTCAAATATCGATTAACAAATTTTAATTTTTCAAAACGACTAATTAATACTAGAGATAGAAGGGTGTATTATATTTAAAATAGAGTTATTAACGGATATCGATTATCAGTAGCATTTCTTTGTCCTTCTTCAGGATGACGCAGCTTGTTACGTTTTGTTTCCCACAGACAAATTAAAGCTTATCTCACTGCAACACGGCGGATCTAGGGTATTAGTTACGGGTTCCCGTGAATTCAGTAATTTTTATTTAGATTCTGTATTAGTATTAAAAAATTTGTTAAATGTATAAGAATATTTAGCTTGGAATTCAGTCTGTTAATCCTATTATTATTGTGTATTAACTTGAGATTTTTGTAAAAATTCATAAACTTAAAATTCTCTGCACTGCAACTCCTTATCCTCCTTACTCTCTGCCTTTCTCATGTCCATCTTCTTTGTTTTTACTCTTTGAAGACAAAATAGACATGTCCTATTCTCCTTTAGGCTTTACCTAAGAAAATCCAATAAAACCCAGTCCACATCCCTGCCTATACAACCCTAATATGTAATAAGTATCGATAAGGGGTTGTGGTAGAGTGATAAGTACTCCTTTATTTTTAATTAGAGATTTTGGGTTCGAGTCCCGGGTATGAAGTCGCTTTGTTAGGGAGCGCTTTACCCTCCAATGTGGAACTTCCCGACGCGAATCCGGATTTAGTCGGGTACCAGACACCGGTGAGAATCCAAAAAAAAAGTACGATCTTAATTATAATATCAAACACATACATTTTAATTTCCATTTATGATGATCATATATATATGATGGTTTAATTTAGTAAGGAAAGAGAGTACTTACATCTTTAACATCTTGTGTAGTCACAAAACCAGTTCTCAACATGGTTGCTGCTATATACACTGCCACTTTTACTTTCTTTGGGAATTTATGAGTTGCATCTGTAACACTCAGTCCTCCAGCGCTATGTCCTACCAATATTACCTATACCCAACAAATAAATAACATTATGCTTAATTAGGTCTTAATTTGACCACTAAACTATCACAAATATGCATGTAATTTTACAAGAAAAATATTTAAACAAAAAAGAAAACTATATCTATGTAATGAGTGAGGAAATATTTTTTAGCACAAAGTATATGGAGATCGTAGAGTAGTCCAAAATTCTGAATCTGTCATTGTGAAAGGATAGGAGAGTAGAGAAAGGACCTGTTCACTATGAGGCAAAGATGACAAAAAATCGATGAGAGGCTTGTTGTATTCATCAAAAGAAACAATGGTGTTCGGGTCAGCTTGATCGATTCCAGCACCTTTAAGGTCAAGACATGTGACTTTGTAGCCGGAATTCTCCATAAGAGACCTAATTTTGTACCAGCACCACCCTCCTCCCCCTATTCCATGTACTAGGACGAAATGGGCTCGTTGTGGCACCTTCATCTTCTCTATTTCCAACTTTATGTCTACAGATTTTTCTCCCATATTCTTGAAAATGGCTAAGCACTAAATGGTTCTGTCTTTTCAGCTTTCCTTTGTAATTCTTTCAGAGGCAGGAAGGTTCTAATTTATAGTTGGAATAGTTGTTTTGCTGTTTGTCAATATATATATAGTTGAGATAGTCTCCAAATGTCATGATAAGTATTACATATTAATACCATTCTAACATTATTTCCTGTCCTAGTGGATATATTGATTTTTAATACTCTTTTCGGTTCCAAAATAAATGATGGAGCTTGACGTTGAATGTTCAATTTTATACTTAATTATTTTATCATTCTTGTTTTTATAATGAAATTCTGCATACCTAGAAGCTAGATTAAGACATTTAGTATTAAATTAAAAACCCCGTATACAAAAAGTCAAAATAAAAAATATTGGTTGCCTTACAAATAATGGGATGGATTCAATGTTGGATAAACTTTATTGGATTTAGCACTTCTTATTGTTACATTTGACTTTTTAAAGTGATATTAAAATAAAAATGAAGGTATATATATATATATATATATATAGTTCTAAAATTGACTTTGCGCTCAAAATGAAAATACGTATTCACTTTATCAGGATGAGAACGGAATGCCTCTAATAATATGAAATCTTTTGCAGTCTTTGTTTTAATGAGAGAGATAGAAAACCTAGAAAATCTCGACACATAAAAGTGACAATTTTTTTTAATGAAACAAAAAGTATTGTATCTTCGGTTTTACTAATTAATGACAGTAGTCACAGTACTATCATAAGACAATTTTCTTTTAAATATTTAACTTATATATATATATATATATATCAAGTAAAATGAAGTTGCAACAATAAGTAGTTGTTCACAGCAAAAGTACTTAAAACTAAAAATTTAGTGTAATATGCTATAGTATATTTATAACATAAAAGTAAGTAGACTCAGAATGATGAAAGTTAAATTCTTTTGAAGACGTGCAATTTTCGAGAATACAGGGAATTCTTTTCATACTGTTATTTTTCAAACTCAAGCTCGTCGGCTGGCAAAGGCGGATCCATAATTTGTACACAGTAAATAAATTTTAAAAACAAATACATTATGATTTATGTCGAACCTATATTGTTAACGATATATTCACCCTGTCAGCTTGTTGACATTGATTTGTTTATGTTGGTTAACATAATTTAAGGAGTTTACTTATATTTTTAAACGCAAACGTGCAAATGATACAATACGTGCCAATCATTTAGAGCTAATTATTATTCCCTCCGATTTATAATAAGTGATCAATTTATAACTGGATGTTTATTTTGAACCAAAATAAATAATTAACTATGACTTAATATTCATGAAGAATCCATCAAGCTGTTTTCTCCCAAAAAAATAAGAGGAAAACGTTAAAGACTTGTGTACTGTACGAATCTAGGAATTAGCAAATACTTACATCTTTTCTTCGAAAAAGAAAAGAAACATAACTACTTTAAAAAGTCAGTAGGGGAGCGGAGTAGCTGTCTACCTTTGGAAGGTGAGCCTTCAATCATATGGCCATCTTTCGGACGTATTAAGAAGTTAAGATCTATTTGTCTAATTTATGTTACGAAAACCTAGGTTTGGAGGACCAATACTCAATTTCATATTCATACAACTTGCACGATTTCTTAATGTAATCATATAATTCCATGAATTTTAAAATGACATATATAAACTCAAAAATTTAGAGTTTATGATTGTTTATAACGACGTCTAGTTAATATGTAATAATAATGAGGATATGGATAGAGTAATGATTATATATACAATATTTGGGTAAAAGTTAATGAGTTATGTGAACTCATCATACATTTATGCTCTAATTATGAGTTAATATTATCTTTGCCGGAGGGACAACTAAACTCTCACAAATTTCAAGTAGGCAATTGTGCATCCCATCGTGATGGCAACTTGCACCAACTTGATGCATCTGCTAGTTAATACCACAATTTTCTTAACTTGCACAAAATTAAAGCTAGTTACTACGAAAATTACGTCTGAATTTGCACACTGAACATTTGCAGCATTCCCCAAGAAAGGTAGGGTGAAATGGTTGAGATCTATCATTTACCTTTAACAAAAGGTCTCATGGCCGTACATCGGAAATTAAGAAACTTTCAATATGAGAAGTATTAATAGCCGGTTTGGTCAAATTTTTCTAAGTTGAGAAGCATTTGTTTTTTCCAAAATAAGTGTTTTTTTTTCAAAATTGAAGTATTTGGCCAAACTTTTAGAAGAAAAAAAAGTATTTTTGAGTAGAAGCAGAAGCAGTTTTGGAGAAGCAGATAGCTTCTTCCCAGAAGCACTTTTTTGAGAAAAATACACTTAGAACCACTTTTTAAAAGCTTGACCAAACACAAATTGCTGTTTAGAAGTGCTTTACAAATTAATTAGCCAAACACAAACTGCTTTTCAGCAAAAGTACTTTTGAAAAAAAACGCTTTTGAAAAAAAACACTTTTCAAAATAAACTGATTTTTCTAGCTTAGCTAAACGGGCTATAACTCAGATAAACTTGGACATGATCTTCCCATACTGAAATGATTGAACTAAAACGAGAGAGAGAGAGAGAGAGAGAGAGAGAGAGAGAGAGAGAGAGAGAGAGAGAGAGAGAGAGAGAGAGAGAGAGAGAGAGAGAGAGAGAGAGAGAGAGAGAGAGAGAGAGAGAGAGAGAGAGAGAGAGAGAGAGAGAGAGAGAGAGAGAGAGAGAGAGAGAGAGAGAGAGAGAGAGAGAGAGAGAGAGAGAGAGAGAGAGAGAGAGAGAGAGAGAGAGAGAGAGAGAGAGAGAGAGAGAGAGAGAGAGAGAGAGAGAGAGAGAGAGAGAGAGAGAGAGAGAGAGAGAGAGAGAGAGAGAGAGAGAGAGAGAGAGAGAGAGAGTGTTCAATGACAATAATAATGTCATCTCTCATTCAAATCAATCACAAAACTTCAAAACAATCTACAATTATATTCATGTCCAAACACAATTCTAATTTTTAAAAATCATTCTCACTTGAAAAAAATTTCACTTTTGTTTTGGAATTTTACATTTCTTATGTCCAAACGCCCACTTAATTACAATTGTTTTTCTTCTTAAGTTAGATTTTAGGGTTTGTTTGGAAAGTCATCAGGTGATTGGAATGGTGTAATTACTAGGGTAATAATTAGACAGCCTAGTAATTATACAGTATTGTAAATACTACGACCTGTTTGTTTGTCATAATGTAATTACAATGTAACTACAATTTTATTGTTTGGTTGCACATATGTAATTACACCGTTAGATTGAATTTGAAATATAATGTTACTTATCAAAAATTAAAAGTTATGATTTAATAAGTGTATGGGCCAAAATCCGACTAAAGGAAATTCGGCATAAAGAGGTGGCCAAGTGTGAAAATTGTCGTTCATCATGGGCGACTAGGTCGAGGTCGACCAGGTGTCGACAATACTGAGCCGTCGAGTAAGTCGTTAAGGCCGATGTCGAGCAGTAGGAAAAGAAGTAACGGCTAGTATAGCTTTGGAACTTTCTAAGGGAATATTTTATTGAATGTTATTCTGCTGCAACTTTTGTAGGGTTTTTGGGAATATCCCATATAAATAGTAGAAGAGAGAAGGCAAAAGGCATGTAAGATTGATTCTGATAAGAACTCTTGTGAAGTTGACTCTAGGGAGACAATACAAAATTTTCACATTTCCACAAAGATTCGATTGGCTGTTTATTTCACCTTTTCTCGTCTCAAATCCGAGATAACCTCATATATTCCAATATCTATTTGCCTTACATCATTGTCAGAGAGAGAATCATTCATCTCATTCAATATTTCGGTGAATCATTCTCTCTATTTACATTTATTGCCATTTAATGTATGTATTGTTCATCATTGTCCCTCCGATCATTCTTGACAACATCATTTAACACAATTTGTATTAAATTGGTTCAAACGTTATTCTATATTATTTATACAAACACATGTTAGATCTAAAACTTATTATATTTAACTAGGATTTGTCCATCACCTTTTTATTTAATTAGTCTAACAAAAGGTTTAATATTTTTTGGTCAAATAATTTGATGTCGTCTGTGGGGAATTTTCTAGTCAAAGTCATAGTTTTTTCAGATCTAAAAAAGATAATAGAAAAACACAAAAAATTATTTTTCCTACTTGCGCAGTTAACATGGCAAGTAATAGAGAGGAAATATCGAAGGATGTGGCAGACCTTACTGCAAACCTCCTAAACACCATCAATGAGGTTAATGGAGCAGACAAGGAGAACGTGACACCAAACGCTTTCCCTAGACGAAGTGATTCACCCCTTCCTCATGGTAGCGTTAGCACTTCCCATAGAAAAGGAGCCTCCACGTCCACAACGGACGAAGCACCACCAGCAGTGAAAAAGCTACTAGAAGTATGGCTAACGAGTACGCTGACCAGCATACTCGACAAACCTGCCCAAAGGGCGAGCAGGGAGGATGCACGAGTCGACATCACAACAACTACCAATGAGGAGCACGTTCCTCCTCCTTTAACAGGTATTACTCACACCATTAATGATGCAGGTAATGACACTCTTACAACTATTATAAGGAAAATCGAGGAGATGGAGAACAAGAACAAAGCGCTCCGCGACCAAATGAAGGAGCACCAATAAAAGGTAGACAAGATATCAGGTGCCGAAACGTTTTTACCAAAAGGGGATACCGGCCAGTTCGTGGAACAACCATACAGCGACGAGGTCGCACCACATGCTATACCTAAAACATTCAAGATGCCGCCGTAATTGAAAATATATGACGTCACAACGGACCCTGAGGATCACCTTACCCACTATGTTACTGCAGTAAAGGGAAACGACCTCGCCAAAGAGCAAGTATCATCCATATTGCTGAAAATTTTTGGTGAAACCCTAACCGGGGGAGCGCTGACGTGGTACTCACAATTGCCAATACGTTCCAAAGAAACATTTGAGGAGATGACCGACAAGTTCTTCACCGCACATGTCGGGGCCAAGAAAGCAAAGGCGAGAGTAAATGATATATTTGTCATTAAACAATCACCTGGAAAAGGACTCAGGGACTTCCTCGCCCAGTTCAACCGTGTTAGAATGACTCTCCCAAATATATTGGAAGGAATGGCGGTAGTAACGTTCCAAAATGGGCTGAACAGGAGCGGTTCGAGGTCGACCAAAAAATTATTAAGCCGGATCATGAAATACGCCATACCACTTGGGACGAAATACACAATACCTATTGTGCCAAGGAGAGAGCAGATGAGGACGACCTCAACGGACCAATCCAACGGTTGACATCGGTCCAAATGGAGTCAGGAAGAGATCGCAAAATGATAACAGAAGGGACCATGAAGGTCAGTGTCTCTATCGTGAAATACACCAGCCTTACGTGAGAAGTGTCGTCATACCACCCCCTGCCATGGCGACGGTCCATCCAGGCCACAAAGAGGGACTAACTAAAACGAGAGAGGTATGCCTCCATTACTATCTGCTCACAATTTTTGTGTTTCTCCTTCAGAGATAGTCTACGCCCTAGAGAAGCTCGGCCCAAAGGTGAAATGGCCACAAAAGATGAAGTCTGACCCAAACACCAGAAAGTCAAATGCCTTCTGTGAATTCCACCAGGAACGAGGTCACAAGATCGAGGACTGCATCGCCTTGAGGCAAGAGGTAGTGAACATGATCCACCAAGGGCATTTGAGAGAACTAATGAGCGACCGAGGAATGGAGAACTTCGCTCGAGGAGGAGAACATCAACAAAGACCGCCGAAGCCACCCTCCCCAACCCCCACCATCCAAATGATCATCAGTGGAGGTGACGAGGCGTCAATCAACAACGTAAAGTTCACAACCACCCATAAGCTGAAGCGATCAATCACCCATGAATGGTATGACGACCTCGAAGAAAGTATCATCTTCTACGAGTCGGATACCCACAGTTTAAGCTTTCCTCACTATGATGACCTTGTTATTACTTTGCACATTTCAAATACTGATACAAAACAGATTACGGTAGATGACAGAAGCGGCGCGTGAATTATCCACCCTCGAGTTCTCACACAAATGAGGCTCGAAGATAGGTTAGTGCCACGCTGCATCACACTAACAAGTTTTAACAATACAGTTGAGCGGACTTCTGGAGAAATCATACTACCCGTTCTAGCCGGTGGTGTCACCCTGGAGACTACGTTCCACATCATAGGTCAATATACAACGTACAACGCCATCATATGACGGCCTTGGATACACGCCATAAGGGCCATCCCATCCAGCTTATATCAGGTCTTCATGTTTCCCACCCTGTGGGGAATGTTCAGCATCTATGGCAAACAACGCACAACCCAAGAATGCTACCGCATCGCCCGAGACTGCTCATACACTTAATAGTTAAAGTGCAAAGGCGCAAAAGCATAAAAATTAACGAAGTCGAGGTCGAACGACAATAAAGTGAAATATGTCATCAAGGACCCCGAGGTCGTGGAGGCTACAGGATCAACTATGGAAGACCTCGACCCCGTTCAGCTCGATAATAACGACCACAACAGAAAGGCCTATATCATCCACAAACCACAAGAACCAGGTAAATTCCATCAATTTTTAACTAAAAATGCGGACTTATTTGCCTTCTCTCATGTAGATATGTCGGGCATCCCGAAGGAAATAGAAACACACAAATTTAACGTCGACCCACTTTACCCCTCGGTACGGCAGGTTAGAAGAAAATTTAACGCCGCAATAAATGATGTTGTCCGTGAAGAGGTGGAAAAATTACTTGAAACGGCTCTATCAGGAAGTCAAAATACCCCCAATGGATCTCCAATGTGGTCATGGTGAAAAAGAAAAATGGTAAATGGAAAATGTGCGTAGACTTCACATATCTGAACAAGGCATGCCCGAAAGACGCATTCCCACTACCTCACATTGATCAGCTCATCGACGCAACAATAGGGCACGAGCTAATAAGTTTCTTGGACGCCTATTCAAGTTACAACCAGATCCTCATGGAGGAGGAAGACCAGGAAAAACTACTTTCATCACCCACCAAGGGACGTACTGCTATAGAGTTATGTCGTTTGGATTGAAAAAATGCAGGGGCGAGCTACCATAGGCTAGTAACCAAATAGTTCAAAGTGCAGCTTGGAAAAAACATGGAAGTATATATTGACGACATGTTGGTCAAGTCAAAAGGAAAAGAAGACCACATCGACCATTTGAGGGAAGCCTTCGACATACTTAGGCGGTACGACTGAAATTGAACATTGAGAAATGCGCCTTCGTCATAACCTCAAGAAAGTTCCTCGGCTTTTTAGTTTCACAAAGAGGCATCAAGGTTAGCCCCGACCAAATCAAGGCTATAGAGGGAATACCAGAAGACTTGACCGGCAAGAAGCAGGTGCAGAAGTTGACCGGCCGTATAGCCGCCCTATCGAGGTTCATCTCACGAACCTCTGATAGAAGCCACAAATTCTTCGGCGTGCTCAAAAAGTACAAGGGGCTCCAATGGAATTCTGAGTGCATCAACGCCCTGGGAGAACTAAAGGCGTATTTATCTTTGCCCTCGCTGCTTGCTAAGGCAGAACTTCAAGAGCGCCTCCTAATCTACCTGGTCGTGTCCGACGTTGCAGTAAGTGTAGTCCTAGTTTGAGAAAATAAAGGTACGCAATCTCCAATCTACTACATTAGCAAGACCTTGGTCGACGCTGAAACGAGGTACCCCCACCTCGAAAAGCTAGCCTTGGCTTTGGTCGTAGCTTCACGAAAGATTAAAACTTATTTCTAGTGTCACCCCATCTCGGTGGTCACGACCTTTCCTCTAAGGAGTATCCTACATAAGCCCTAGCTGTCGGGTGGTTGGCTAGATGGGCCATTGAATAACCTATCAGCCGTGAACAACGATAAAGTCACAATTACTTGCCGACTTCGTCGCCGACTTCAATGCTAAAATAATGCCCGAGGTCAAAAGGGAAGTCGCTCGTACTTCCCCCAAGACAAACGACCTATGGATTCTGTACATTGACGGTGCCTCCAACGCGTCAGGATCTGGACTGGGACTTGTACTCGAGGTCTCGACAGGCGAGATAATTCGCTAGTCCATACGGTGTCCCGATATGACTAATAATGAGGTCGAGTATGAGGTCGTGATTGCAGGGTTAAAACTAGCACTCAAGTACATAGCACGACGAGTAGTACTACGATGTGACTCATAACTCGCCATCAATCAAGTCACAGGGACTTTCTAAATCAAGGAAAAAAGGCTACAAAAATATCAGGCCGAGATTTGCAAGTTTCTACCTGAGTTCGACGAATACCAGCTTGACCAAACACCTCGAACGTAGAACATCGAGGAGGACGGCATTGCCAAATTGGCGGTGGTCACTAAAAGCATAACCAGAAAGGAGAATGCAGCCACTCTCCTCCACTCGTCCATCGACCAAATTGAGGTACACACTATTAACCTAACTTGGGACTGGTGCAACCGTATTGTCACCTACCTGCACGACGACGTGCTCCCAAACGACAAAATAGAAGCCAAAAAACTTCGAATGCAAGCAGCCAGGTATAGCATCATCAACAACGACCTGTACAAAAGGACGTATGGCGGCCCTCTAACAAAATATTTGGGACCAAACCAGACACCATGTGTCCTAGAAGAGGTCCATGAAGGTCACTGCGGGGCTCACACCGTCAATCGAGCCCTAGTTAGATGTCTCATACGAGCAGGCTACTACTGGACCACAATGAAAAAAGAAGCAGCTGATTTTGTTAAAAATGCGAGCCATGCCAAAAGTACGCCCCCATGATCCACCAAGTGGGCGAGCACCTCCACTCAGTCACCTCGCCCTGGACCTTCATCAAATGGGGAATGGATATCGTCAGCTCCTTTCCCGCAGGACGAGGTAATGTACGATTTCTTTTGGTTTTAACTGACTATTTTTCTAAATGGGTGGAAACAGGTGCGTTCGCCCAAATACACGAACAAGAAGTGATCGCCTTTATATGGAGGAACATCGTATGCCGCTTTGGCATTCCCAAAGAAATCAGTTGTTACAACGTACCCCAATTCATAGGGAAGAAGGCCGCGAGTTCTTCAAAAAATGACACATCAAAAGAATAATCTCCACACCATATCACCTTGTAGGCAACAGATAAGCTGAATCCTCCAACAAAACAAAGAAACTCCAAAATGCCGAGGGACAATGGCCAGAGTTGCTGCCGGAAGTGCTATGGGCATGTCGCATTATGCCAAAGACAAGCACAGGGGAAGCACCGTACTCACTAGTCTATGGGACTCATGCAGTGATACCAGTCAGGTCGGAGAATCAAGTCTATGATATTCAAATAAGAGCGGGCCAAGTAACGATGAAAACAGAAGGCAAGACCTCAATGAGGCCGAAGAACGAAGAGACATGGCTTACGTACGAATGATAGTCCAAAAAGAACAGGTGGAGCGGTACTATAACAAGAAAGCCAAGGTCAGACCGCCTAAAGTCGGGGACTATGTACTCAAGGCCAAAACACAAGCGAGCAAGGATCCACGGGAAGGCAAACTGGGGACCCATACAAAATTCGCGGGGGCAGTAAGGAAAGGGTCTTTCCAACTAGAAACAATGGAGGGAATATTACTACCAAACAATTGGAGCGTCGCCCACCTCAAATACTTTAACTTCTAAGAATAGACGTCCTCCAAGTCGTACTCTTTTTCCCTCACCCGAGTTTTGTCCCAATTGGGTTTTCTCGGGGAGGTTTTTAACGAGACGACAAAGAGGGCATCTCAAAGTTAAGTATAAGTTCATCTCTCAACCTCTCAACTACTTCTCCAGATCGACCAATGAAGGGACTAGATAGACCGGGGCTTCTCCAATGTATGTATGAGCAGAGCAAAAACATGAAAACTTCTCCAATGAATGTATAAGCAAATCGAAATATGCAAATACATGATGTTCACATGTCTCCACCAAGTTTACACATTATGCCAATCCAGGAAATAATACTCGACCTTGCTCGAATCAACTTATATACGACCTCATTTGACTCAATTTAACAGTCGACATTCGACCTCGCTCGAATCGACTCATACTCGAGCTCGTTCGAATCAATTTAAAATTCAACATTCGATCTTGCTCGAATCGACTTATATTCGACCTCGTTCGAATAAATTAAACAGTCGACATTCGACCTCGCTCGAATCGACTCATATTCGAACTCGTTCGAATCAATTTAAAAGTTAACATTCGACATTGCTCGAATCGACTTACATTAGACCGTGCCAGAATCAACTCATATTCGACCTTGTTCAAATTAATTTAAAAGTCGACATTCAACCTCGCTCGAATCGACTCATATCCGACCTTGTTCTAATCAATTAAAAGTCAACATTTGACCTTGATCGAATCGACTTACATTCAACCTCGTTCGAACTAATTACAAGCCAGCATCCAACCTCGTTTGAATTAACGCATATTCGACCTCGCTCGAATTAATTAAGACACTGGCATACGACTTAGCTCGAACTAATTAAACAACGATTCGACCTCGCACGAGCTCAACTTACAGTCGGCCTAACTCGAATTGCAATCAAAGCAGTCAATTGAGGAAAAAATTCGAAGGTAAAATAATATACTTAGAAACGGACAACAAAAGTATCATTCCAAAAGGTATCTTACAAGGGACAAACAGATGCCCGCAAAATAAAAAGGAAAAAAGAACAACAAGAGTACAAAACAAGTACACTACTCGGCAGCATCACCCCCATCGCCATCATCACCAGCACCCTCGCCATTGGAGTATTCATCATCATACCAAGCACCTAGCTCGATCCCGTCTAAATCATTTTTATCATCATCATCCCTGGGTGTACCGGGATCGTAGCCACAAGCGTCCCGAGCTACATGTGCCTTAACATGAGCATCCTCAAATTTCGCCTCAGAAGCTTTCCTAGTTGTCATCAAGCCCCTG
Organism: Nicotiana paniculata; assembly: GCA_005239505.1. Classification (NCBI taxonomy): domain Eukaryota; kingdom Viridiplantae; phylum Streptophyta; class Magnoliopsida; order Solanales; family Solanaceae; genus Nicotiana; species Nicotiana paniculata. The sequence goes on along the minus strand of MDKI01196398.1, from coordinate 26,955 downwards.
AATATATCTAGGTGAGCCTCAGCATGAACCCACTTCTCATACAAATCCCGTGGAACATTGGGATGAAGATGGTTGAGCTAGTAGTTACGCTTTCTCGGTCTTAAGGACGGAAATCTGCTAGTTCAGGTCCAAAACCTCTGTCTCTAGGCCACCAGTCCGTTCTTCAAGTCTCGCCTCCTTAAGAAAAGGCATCTCCACTTCATTTGCCCGCTAAAATCTGAGGACACGGATGAAACTCGCTAATACCGCCGCTTCTACCACAGCCGCCGTCCTATCTTCCTCGGCTCTCTCCAACTCTGCCGCTTTTATGGCCAACTCATCACTCAAGTCATTGGCTCTAGCTTTACTCTGCTCAAGCTCGGCCCACAAGGATGCCACCTGAGTCTGAAGGTCGATGCACTCGGCCAGAACCCCTTTGCTCACCTCAAGCTCATCCTCCTTGACTCTCAATGTTCCTTCGAGCTCGCTACACCTACCGATGACTCTTTCAAGCTCATCGTCCTTCTGCTTCAGCTCATCATCCTTCTGCTTCAGCTCGTCCCAGAGAAACTGGAACTGACCATCCTCGCCGAGTATGTTTCTCAATGCGTGATGCTTGGTACGATACTCCCTATACTTGGATTCCATTCTTTTATAGAGAGCCTTCCTCTTCTCTTCTCGACGGGCGCACTCGGTCTCCAAAATGAGAGTCTGATAAACAGGTAGAAAACAGTTAGCAAAGACAAACAAGGTTAAGAAAAGGAAAAGATACGAGAACACGAACAAAAAAAAAACTTACTCGCAGGGCCATCTCGGAGATGCCTAACAATAGGTCGGAATCCTTAAATGTCTGCAAGGTCCTATTCTGGGCGCCCGTGCATAAGGGAGTCAAAGCTGGGACCATGCTCTCTGAGTTAGTTAACAAATTGTAGTCCAAAGGAATGACGATGTTTCGGGAAGATCCCTACGTTTTCACCTCTACCCGAGTGAACCCCTCGTCAAAAATCCGTACCTCCTTGGGTTCTATGTCAGAACCGGATCCATCATCGTCCACGACCACATTCTTTCCTTTCCCCTAGATGGACAAAGATACGACTTCCGCTGCCTCTGACCGCCCTTCTTCCATGGCGACCTTTGCTGCCTCTGACTGCCTCCCTTCCATAGCGACCTCTGGCGGGAGAACATTCTCTGCAACTGAAGAATGTGCAAACTCTATGCCCAAAACAACATCATTCTCGGGTGCGGCCACGGCCGTAACCACACCGCCAACCTCCACTCTCTACCTTTTCAGCGGAGCCACTTCCTCTTCACCCGGTGAAGACTCGTCAACTAGATGAAATACTGGGAAGACCGGAGTCTCCGCTGGTGGAGCAGCCACCCAACGGTCGGGCCTACTCAAAACCGGAGTCTGAGGGAAAGTATTCTGTACGGACTCTGTTAGCACGAACTAGGACCCGGTCGAGGCACCCGCTTGGCGAAATGCGGGAACGGGAGCTTTCGACTTTTCGGAGCTCTCCGACCTAACACCAAAGGGGAAACTATAAGTAAAAAAAAGGAGGGACTGTAATGAGGTCGAATTGGTTAAATAACGAAACCCGACTTACCGATCGAAGGCTTGGGTTCAAATTTCTCATTGAAAGACGCCTAGTCGCGGATCCCTACTATGTGGAGCAAGACTTGGGCTGGCCAGTCACAATATCAGCGACCAACGAAGGATGATGTTTCTCGGCTACACGAAAAGAAAAAAGAATGATCAAGCCACAAAAAAAGAGGGAAGGAACGTACTTCAATCAACAAAAGCATTTACGGGCAAAGTTCCACTGCTCAGGAAATCCACTGGGGCTCAACACCACGTGCTCGATTTTGATAAAAAAGAAGTTGAATAAAAATCGATTCTTTTGGTCCATTCCTGCCACTAGCCCTTTGGTTCCGCGGTGGCGAAGATGTATCATCGTGCACCTGTGGAAGCTTGGCACGAAGAGATGCAACAAATGGAAAATAGAAATTTCACAGCCCGCCAGCTCCGCAAACTTTATCAGCATAAGGAAGAGCTTGTAAATTTAGGGGGAGAGTTGGGTCGGTCAGACGCCGTAGTAACAACAGAATTCCTCCGCCAACATAGGAAGAGGCAGAGAGTAACCCATTTGGAACGGGTATGTGTAAAACACGCAATACCCGAGACGATGAACCTGGATCATGTCATCCCCAACTGGAACCAGGTCAACGTGAGCGAGGATTTTGTATTTGACCCTAAGTGTGGCTATATAGGTTTATCCCATCTCGGACTTCACGGGCTCGGGGTCATGCACAGGTAACTTCAAAAAATTCGTCCTGGAGCCTAGGTTAAGTGGATGATTCTGTCACAACCCACGGGATCATGATGGCGCCTAACACCATACTTGCTAGGCAAGCCAATGTTAAAGGGATTCAACATTTAATACAATTTAAACATAATACTAGGTCTATTATTATCCAATAAATGAATCTAGAATAATGTGTGAAACAATAAAATAAAACTCGAAGCTACTACAAATATCTAGCTACCCAGGATTTGGAGTCACAATTCACGAACTACTAAAGAATACTACAAGTATTTGGCTGAAAGGAAATATATATCTATTTAGAACGAAATAAAACAGTAACTAAAATAATGTAGAGAAGACTCTAGGAATCTGCGGACACCAGCAGATCTACCTCGTGTCTCCGTACGAATGATCAACTACTACTCGAAAATCAACTCTGGTGGGAACCTGGATCTGAACAAGAAGTGCAGAGTGAAATATCAGTACAACCGACCTCATGTACTGGTAAGTGTCGAGCTTAACCTCGATGAGGTAGTGACGAGGCTACGATGGGGCATTTATAATATAACCTGAATATGATGTATAATAAAGTAAGAAGGGTATACTGAATTAAATAAGCAATAACTTGCAGCAATTAATAAAATAACTCAGCTGACTTTTCCAGATCTCAGTTGTAAACCAATCTTTACGAAAATTCTCAAGTTTCAATTTTAAATAACAGTCAGAGCGGAATATGAAATGACAGCAGAAAAACAGTGAGTGTTTCAGCCTTCATTTTTATAACCAGTAAAATATGAATATATTCTCCCTTATCACTCCTTGTTGCGGCGTGAAACCCGCTCTCAGCTGTCCACCCTTATTGCTCCTCCCTATATATATAACTCTTATTTCTCCTATTACGGCGTGCAACTCGATCCCACCTGTCCACCCTTATTACTCCTTGTTGCGGCGTGCAACCGCTCCCACCAGACAATATCATCTCATCATTTATAACAAGGTTTTACAAATTAGATCAAAGTCCTTCACAATATTTATGTCTCAGCCATTGTAAACAGAAAGCGGTATTATTCAGAAAATTCACCAATTATCACTACACATCGAAACCAACCGAAATGTATCATGAATCACTAACAACCAGCTCAACCATTAATGTACCACAATGTCACTAAGGAACAATTAATACTTCCAAATGAGTGAATCAAAATCTAACCAACAAGTAGGCAAAACAAGTAGGCATGGAGGCATCAATGATCATGAAACAATTAGGCCAGGAATATAATAAATTAGAAACGGGGAAGGGAACATGCTAAACAGATAGTTTGGCGGTGCATAGATACTCGTCACCTCACCTATACACCACACACATAAAATTTCACATAGAATTTAAGTCGGAAATTCCTATTCCCTCAAGTCAAGGTTAGACCAAACACTTACCTCGATCTCACAAGAAACTCACTGCTCAAGCACAAATTTTCCTTTAGAATTCACCTCCAATCCACTCGTATCTAATCACAATTAGTTTAGTATCATTAATTATTTCTAAAGGAACTAAGTTTAATGCAAAATTATGGTTTTCCTTAGTTTTCCCATCCAAAGACAAAAATTGACCTCGGGCCCTCTTGGTCCAAACTCGAGGTTCAGACCAAAATCCATTTATCCATTCTCCCCGAGCCCGGATATACAATTAGTTTTGGAACCGACCTCAGTTCGAGGTCTAAATTTCGAAATTTCGAAATTCCTAAGTTCTACCCAAAAATCATAATTTTTCCATGAAAACTCTAGATTCTAGGTTGAAATAATTGTTAAAAGTTGCAAGAGATTGAAAGGAATTAGTTAGAAATAACTTACCTATGATTTGGAGAACTTTGGGTGTTTGGAAAATTTCCTATGGAGGTTTAGGGTTTGAGAGAATTGAAAAATGGGTGAAAATCCCGTCTAAAATTTCACTTAATAGGCTGCGGTTATCACAAATGCGATCAGGTAACTCTTCGAAATTATTGTTGCCTTCGCATTTGCGACCTAAATGTCGCATTTGCGACTTCTGGGCTTGCTGGGCAGTCTTCGCATTTGCGAAGTAATTCTCGCATTTCCAAGGACGGACTTCCCAGGCCTGGTTCGCATTTACAAATAAAAATGTCGCATTTCCCATATCTGTCAGCTTCACAATTGCGGAGCCTGATCTCGCAATTGCGAGATCAGAGGCCTGGTGACAGACACCAGATGCACCAACTATGAATTCTAAGTTCTAAACACTCTGTAGCCTATCTGAAACTCACCCGAGCCCTCGGGGCTCCAAACCAAACATGCACGCAAGTCTAAAAATATCATACAGACTTGCTCGTGCGATCAAATCACAAAAATAACACCTAAAACTACGAATTTAACCTCAAAACTCGTAATTTTCTCAAGAACACTTCAAATGCACTATTTTTTCAACCGTACGTCTAAATCACGTCAAATAAACTCCTATATCCACCAAATTTCACCGATAGGACTTAAATATCATAACAAACCTGTACCGGACTTCCGTGCCGAATCGTATCTCTAAGAAGACATAAATGACGATCATCATACTGCCTAGCCCAGATACGATCATACAATGAAGAATGGGCCACAATATGGGCCAAAACATTGCCAGTCTCAGAATCCTCCAATCTCATGAACTGGTTATCCAAGTCCTAAACATCCAAAGCAAGCGGTCGCTCTCCGATTGGTATATAAGCAAGACTACCAATGCTGGCTGACTTCCGGCTCAAGGCATCAGCCACCACATTAGCCTTCCCCGGATGATATAGAATGGTAATGTCATAATCATTCAACAGCTCTAACCACCTTCTCTGCCTCATATTCAACTCTTTCTGCTTGAACAAATACTGCAAACTCTTATGATCTGTGAACACTTCACATGACACACCATACAGGTAGTGCCTCCAAATCTTCAACGCATGAACAATGGTTTCTAACTCCAAATCGTGAACTGGATAGTTCTTCTCATGAACCTTCAACTGACGAGAAGCATAGGCTATAACCTTGTCATCCTGCATCAACATTGCACCAACTCTAACCCGTGAAGCATCACAATACACGGTATAGGGTCCTGAACCTATGGGCAAAACTAACAGCGGTGTCGTGGTCAAGGCTGTCTTGAGCTTATGAAAGCTCGCCTCACACTCATATGACCACCTGAACGGGGCACCCTTCTGAGTCAACTTGGTCATCGGGGCTGCAAAAGATGAAAAGCCCTCCACAAACCGGCGATAATAACCTGCTAAGCCTAAGAAACTCCGGATCTCTATAGCTGAGGTGGGTCTAAGCCAATCTCTGACTGCTGAAATCTTCTTGGGATCCACCTGAATACCCTCTGACGATACCACATGGCCTAGAAATGCAACCGAACTCAACCAGAACTCACACTTGGAAAATTTGGCATTCTGACTATCCCTCAAAGTCTGGAGGACGACTCGAAGGTGCTGCTCATGCTCCTCACGGCTACAGGATTAAATCGAAATATTGTCAATGAAAACAATAAAAAATGAGTCCAAATAGGGCATGAACACTCGGTTCATCAACTCCATAAAAGCAGCGGGCGCATTTGTCAACCCAAATGACATCACCAAGAACTCATAATGCCCATACCGAGTGCGAAAGGCTGTCTTAGGGACATCAGACGCCCTAATCCTCAATTGATGGTATCCAGATCTCAAGTCAATCTTGGAAAACACTGTGGCACCCTGAAGCTGGTCAAATAAATCATCAATCCTCGGCAAAAGATAGTTATTCTTAATAATAACCTTGTTCAATTTCCGGTAGTCAATACATATCCTCATTGAGCCATCTTTCTTCTTAAAAAACAACACCGGGGCACCCCAAGGGGAGACGCTAGGCCTAATTAAGCCTTTATCAAGCAGGTCCTGCAACTGATCCTTCAACTCCTTCAACTCTGGCGGGGCCATACGATATGTCGGAGTAGGAATAGGTTGAGTGCCCGGAGCCAACTCAATACAAAAGTCAATATCTTTGTCGGGTGGCATACCCGGTAGGTCAGTAAGGAATACCTCTAGGAACTCACGAACCATGGGCACAGACTCCATAGAAGGAACCTCGGCACTAGAATCATGAACATAGTCCAAATAGGCCAAACAACCCTTCTCGACCATACGCCGAGCCTTTATATATGAAATAACTCTACCGGAAGAATGACTAGGAGTCCCTCTCCACTCCAATCGAGGTACTCCCGATAAGGCCAAGGTCGCTGTCTTGGCATGACAGTCCAGAATAGCATGATAGGGAGATAACCAATCCATCCCCAATATAATATCAAAGTCAACCATATCAAGAGGAAAAAGATCTACCTTAGTCTCCAGACCACCAATAACCACTAAGCATGAATGGTAGACTCGATCGACCACAATAGAATCACTCACCGGTGTAGATACATATACAGGAGTATTCAGAGAATCGCGGGGAATAATCAGAAAAAGAGCAAAATATAAAGACACATAGGAGAATATAGACCCCGGATCAAATAAAACCGAAGCATCTCTACTGCAAACTGAAACCATACCTGTAATGACTGCATCAGAGGCCTCAGCCTCAGGCCTGGCAGGAACAACATAGCATCGGGGCGGAGCCCCTCCAACCTGAACATCTCTGGGTCGACCTACTGCGGGCTGACCTCTACCTCTCATAGCCTGTCCTCCACCTCTAACTGACTGGCCTCCACCTATGGCACCTCACCTCCACCCCTAGCTGGATGAGTGGGCGGGGGTGCACCTGGTGCGGGAATCATAGCACGGGAACCCGGATGCTGAGAACTACCAGAAGCTCGGGGCAATACCTAGAAATGTGCCCTAAATCACCACAAGAGTAACAAGCCCTCTACTGCTGAGGCTGCTGGCCCTGAAACTGTCCCTGTCGACCAAAAGAACCACCCTGAAAGCTCTGAAGCGGCGGCGCACTGATAGGAGTTGGTGGTGCACTACAGGATACCTGGAGTGCTGACTGGAATGGTCTAGGAGGATGACCTCTACCAAAAGAATCTCTACCTCCAGATGAGGCACCCCTGAATTGGCCGAAATGACGTGGTCTCTTGTCAGACCCCTGACCACTGCCCGGTGATAAGACCATCTCAATACGCCTGGCTACATCGGCCGCCTCCTGAAATGAGATATAAGTACCTGTCTCCCTGGCCATCTGAAGTCTAGTAGGCTAAGCTAGACCCTCAATAAACCTCCTCACCCCCACAATTGGTGGGGAGTATCATGATAGCATGTCGGTCCAGAGTAATGAACCTGGTCTCATACTGTGTAACAGTCATAGATCCCTGCTGGAGGCGCTCAAACTGCCTCCGAAGACCCTCCCTCTGAGTAACTGGTAGAAACTTCCCCAAGAATAACTCGGAGAACTGAGCCCAAGTTAAAGGCGAAGACCCAGCTGGTCTGGTCAAGCAGTAGTCTCTCCACCAAGTATTGGCGGTACCAGAAAGACGAAATATAGCAAAATCAACTCCATTGGACTCCACGATGCCTATGTTTTGAAGAACCTCATAGCAACTGTCCAAGAAATCCTGGGGATCCTCTGATGGTGCACCAGTAAATGTAGTAGAAAATAGCTTGGTGAACCGATCCAATCTCCACAAAGCATCGGCAGACATGGATGCCCCCTCAACTGCCTGTGCCACAAAACCCGGCTGAGCTACTCCAGCTGCCTGAGGTGCTGGAGTCTGAAACTGAGGAGTTAGCTGCTCTGGTGTGCGGGTAGCAGGAGTCTGGCTACCTCCCCCAGCCTGAGAGAAGGCTGGTGCTGTAGGAAGAAGACCAGACTAAGCTACGCTCTCCATAAGGCCCACTAAACGGACCAGAGCGTCCTGAAGAACCGAGGTGGCAATGAACCCTTCTGGGACCTAAGCTGGTCTGACTGGAACTGCCTGAGCAAGAACCTCACCGGAAAAGTCTACCTGTAGGTCCTCTACTAAGGCTGCTGCTCTGGGATGAGCCCTGGCTCTGCCTTGGCCCCTCGTAGGAGCTGCAACAGAAGGATCGGGCTGCTGATCGGTAGATGAGGAAGCACGCGTTCTCGCCATCTGCGAGAGAATAGAATAGAAACTCAGCTAGAATTTAGAATTCAAACCGCACGACAGAGAAGGAGAAATGTGAAGTTATTCCTAACTTTGCAGCCTCTTGGGGATAAGTACAGACGTCTCCGTACCGATCCCTCAGACAATACCAAGTTTGTCCGTGAATTTGTGAGACCTAAGAAACCTAGTGCTCTGATACCAACTGTCACGACCCGAAATCCCACCGTCGGGACCGTGATGGCGTCTAATGTTGAACCCGCTAGACAAGCCAACGTGCTGGTTAACATGCTTATTTCCTTATTATTAGGCATTTAAAGAAAAAGCGATAAGTGATAACAAGTATAAATAACAATGCGGAAGCTATGAAAAATAACATCTTCAAGTATATGATACTACAAAATCCTTAGTAACACCCCAGAACTAGCACCACAAATCCACGGACTGTCTAAGAATACTAAAAACAAAGTCTGAATAAACAGTACAACTGTCTCAGAAATACAAGAGAAGACAGAATGAAAAAGGAATGAGATAGGAGGTGACGCCAAGGCCTGCGGACGCCTACAGGACTACCTCAGTGTCGCTTGTGGACTGAAGGAAACTCCTTCGATCACTGTCCACCGGGTTCGGTACCGTAATCTGCACAACATAAAGAAGTGCAGGTGTAGCATCAGTATAACCGACTTCATGTACTGAGTAAGTGCCGAGCCTAACCTAGGCGAAGTAGTGACGAGGCTAGGACACGACAAATAATAAACAACTGTGCAGTTCAATAATACATAACAGAAATAATGGTAGGAAGTAAAAAGTTAAGTACAAGTACGGGGAAATCATACTGGGGTACAAAGGGGAAAACACTTATTGAGTAACAGAACATGGAAACCGTCTAATATCAAAAGAACAACCGAGAACAAACAAGTGCACAAGTTCTCACCAAAACAAGTGCATGGCATCACCCTTCGTGCTTTTACCTCACAATATCATGGCACGGCTTATCCTTCGTGCATTATCTCTCATATCCTGGCACAACATCACCCTTCGTGCTTTTAAAATCACAATATCGGCACTACATTATCCTTCGTGCTTTTAACTATAAAATCATGGCACGACATCAGCCTTCGTGCTTTACGCTCTCATCCTCCCCAAACAATAACCAGAATAACAATTTGGCAAGGAAAGACCACAATACAAACCACAATTTACAACATCCCGCAAGGGAACAATAACAGAAATATCATCGTCCCGGCAAGGGACACAGCTATAACCAATCTCACTGAATGTACAACATAACCAAATAATCCCCAACCGAATAACTAATCAACAATGTTCACAACCAAGTATTTCCAACAATTGTATAATCTCAAAAATGAAATCTACTTCATAACACTATGGTTATCGAAAAAAACACATATATCATAAGATACGACTCACGGTCATGCTTGACAACAAGTTATAGGTACTCGTCACCTCACCTATACATTGAACATGATAATAACACATAACACATATGAATCAACACCTATTCCCTCAAGCTAAGGTTAGGCCAAACACTTACCTCGACTATAAGAATTCAAATCAAGCCTCTAGCACCGTTTTTCCTTTCGAACCCGACTCCAAATCAATAGTATCTAGACATAATTGACTCAATAACATCAATAAATGCTTAACAATTCAGTTTCAATGCTTAAATATAGAATTTCCAACTTTCTTTCCAAAATTCCAAAAATTGATCCCCGGCCCGCTTGGTCAAAACACTAGGTTCGGACCAAAACCCGATCACCCATTCCCCCACGAGCCCGAACATATAATTTGTTTTGAAATCCGACCCCAAAACGAGGTCAAATTCCCAAATAATCAAAAAGCCCTAACTCTACCCAGATCCCCAATTTTCTACCATTAAAACCCTAGAATTCTTGATAAAAGTTGATGAAAATCATTAGGAAGTTGAAAGAAACTAGTTAGGGGTTACTTACCTATGATTTGGAAAGAAACTCTCTTGACAAAATCGCCCTTGGTCTCCTATTTTGGTGAAGAAATGAAAAAGAAATCGGGTGAAACATCTAACCTAAACACTGACCGACCCTCGCACGTGTGCTTTCTCAGGTGCGGAAAATCTATCGCACCTGCGGAAATGGGCTAAGCCACTAGGGGCCGCACCTGCAGAGGTGCTTCCGCACTTGCGGAACCGCTTCTGCAAAGAATGAGTCGCACTTGCGGAATTGGGTTGGCTGGGGCTGGACCGCACCTGCGGCTGGTTATTCGCACCCGTGGTCTCGCACCTGCGGCCCAAGGCTCGCAGATGCGGGCGCACCAGAACTGGTGCACCAACAGTGATTCTTCAACTCTAAACACCTCGGAACCCACCCGAAACTCACCCGAGCCCTCGGGGCTCCAAACCAATTATGCACACAACCTCAAAAACATCTTACAGACTTATTCAAGTAATCAAAACACCAAAATAACATCATGAACATCGAATTAAACCTCAAAATCAATGAATTCCTTTGAACTTCCAAAACTTCTAAGTCCGTTTCCCACCAAATTTCACAGATAACATATATAAGACATCTTGAACCTGTTCCGGGCTTCGGAACCATAATACGAACCCGGTGTCACAGGTTTCACATCAAATCTCATTTTCAAAAATCTTTATATTTTTCAGAAAACAATTATCTTCAAAAATTCATTTCTCGGACTTGGCACCTCGGAATTCGATTCCGGGCATACGCCCAAGTCTTATATTTTCCTACAGACCCTCCGGGACCGTCAAATTACAGGTCCGGGTCCGTTTACCAAAATGTTGACCAAAGTCAACTTTACTCAAATAGTTAATACAAAATCATCATTTTATCAATTTTTCACTTAACGGCTTCCCGACGACACGCTCAGGCTGCGTACGCACATTGAAATGAGATAAAATGAGACTTTCACGGCTTCGAAATACAAATTTAACTAAAATTACACAGAATGACCTTTTGGGTCGTAACAATAATATATAACGACACTCCAAACAAGCTATTAGGTATGTCCGTATTCAGCCTTTTATTGTGTTGAAACAATCTTTCGAGTTATGTCTTCAACTCCAAGATCTTTAATTACCAGTGGCCAGTTAGATTCACCTGTTTCTATTTACCTAAAAAGGGTCTTGTTCTGATAGCTCTTCTACGAAAGATAAGTAGATTGATCACTTTCTGGCGGAATTATATATCAAAAGGAAACCATTAAAAAGCAATAATTGCAAGGAAAAGCAAAATCTTTGGGGCCAGTGAAAGAGAAAATGTGCATGTTTACCTTTTTAGCAAACAAATCCTTTGGCTGCCAAAAGAGTATCACTTAAGAAACCCATCATTGTCACCTCGCAAATAGTACATGAAATTAAGAGCAATTGAACCAACACGAGTAAAGAATAGGTGCGGATTAAACATTTAAATTTTATTGGCTCAACTTTCAAAATAATTTATATTGAACTTATTGTATCTTTAAACTTATAAGTTTGTAACTACCATTTATGGCAATTTTGATGAATTCTTAAACATAAATTTGTGAATCGCATCAAAAGTATTAGATTTAAATGAATACGACGCTAATATTCTATTTCCGTCCTTGGTAAAGAATATAAATTATGTACACTAGTAACATAAGAATTTTTGAACTTTTAGTGTAATTTCACTTCTTTGTATGTAACCAGGGCAGAGCTAGCCCTCTGTTTACGTGTTCGGCTAAATTTAGTAGCTTTTGTACAGATTCTGTATTTGTCTTATGAAATTTATTAAATATGTATAAATATTATTTTATAACTCAATAACTTAAAATAACTAAAATTCTGAACTCATAAGTTTCAAATACTAGTAAACTCCGCCAACGTATGTAACATGTATTTTTCTTGCTCCACCATCACACGGAACTTTAACTTAGCATGAAAATACGTGATAAACAGAGGCAGAGACATAGCATATACTGTATGGAATATAATATGGACTAACTTTGTGGAATACAGTCGGCGTGGCCATGTTAGGTTGTCTCCCTTCAGTGCGAGACAGTTAATTTGTCCTCCAACACTTCAAATTCTCAAACCCCACAAATTCTTGATTTGTCCTTGATCCTGTTTTTGCACACCAAAATGTGCTCGACGACTTTTTTTTTTTTTTTTTTCTTTTTCTTTCTGTGAGTGACTACACGATGATAATTTTCTGTGTTTAAGAACTAAATTCCTGACTTTAATTTGCAGCCGCATATGTAGCTACCGCTTGGATATAAATTTGGTTGAAACTTAAAAAAAGAAAAAATTGTGTTGAAAATAATTTTTGAAAATTGAAGTTGTATTTGGACATGTATTTTATTTGAAGAACAGTTGAAGTTTTATGAGTAGAAAAAAAAAATCCACTCAAAAACTACTCTAAACAAGTTTTTGGGAACTTGAAAATTATTTTCAATTTTTTTTTAAAAAAATTAATCATATTCCATGAACAAATAATGGTTTTAAAATCTTTTTAAAAAAAGGTAACCAAATCTATGATCAAACGGGAGCGCAAAATCTGAACGTAGTTTTGGATGTCTTAATCTTGTTATTTTCATGTTAAAGTTTTACAAGTGGGAAGTGGCTAGATACTAAGCTAGCGTCTGGACAAAAATTTGGTTACAATTTGAAAAAGAAAAAAAAAATTTAAGTTGTGTTGAAAAGTAATTTTTTAAGTTGTGTTAAAAAATAATTTTGGAAGTTAAAGTTGTTGCATTTCATTTGGAAAAAAAAAATTCACCCGAAAAAGCTGGATAAAAAATTTCATCCAAAAACTAAAAACTTAAAACTTAAAAATGTTTCTTAAAAAAACTGATTTTCAATCTTTTTTTCAAAAAAAAGTTGATCAAATTCTCTGAACAAACAATTTTTTTATTTTTTATTTTTGAAAAAAAAAAAAAAAAACTAGGTTGAAACGGGAGCTAAAGGAAAAGTTGTGGACTATATCAATCGTTGTCAATCCAAGACCCTCCATAGCATAATCTTTTTGAATCGAAAAGGTTTCTTAAACCAGTAATTTAATGATGGCTGACTTAAATGACGAAAGATACAAGAGTTGAATAGATTACTTTGCTTGCCATATCTATTCTAATCTCCACTTCCAGGGTAAAGGATATAGTGACAATTAATTTGGCATTGCACAAGGTCGAGACACTATGAGACCAAATTAGGGTATCAATTAACTAATAGCTAGGAATAGGGTGCGCAAAGAAAATCGATAAATCGTATTAAATCGATAATCTGAATCAAATCGAGAAAAAAAATCCGATTATAATTTGGTTTGACTTGGTTTGGTGGTGGAAAAAAGAATCCGACCGTAATTGGTTTGGTTTTAACTAATAAAAGTCAAATCGAAACCAAACTAACCCGACATTACATTTATGGAAGTTTTAAATATATTTAATACATAAAACTATTTATTCTGGTGTAGTTTATCAATATTTCTTAAACTTTTTTATAATTTTATCTTTTAACGTATTATTTCAAGTTTGAACTTATAATTTTTGAATGCTCCAATAAGTTTTATAGTCCATAAATGTTAGTAACTCAAATAAATCTCAAACCAAAATCAAATCAATATTAATGTTAACAAAAGACATTCAGTTCAATTACTAGGAATGACATATCTATTTATTTAGTTTTTCCATGGTTTAGACAAAATGCAATATTTTTTTTAGTGTTTAGTCATGTAAATAATAGTATTTATTTGTCGTACTTATTTTAGCAACTTAATAATTTAAAATTATGTTTATTTTTATTATGGCTTATTAATAATATTTATTTTATGCGATTTTATTATCTTTATTGTTGAATATTTAGTACAATACCATGACTCATCTCATATTTTATATTAGTTTCTTGGAAATTCCTCATATAGTTATCTCTTACTAGGACTAAAGAGATATTTGAAGCACAAATTCTATATTTTGTGCTATGAAAACAAAATGAAAGAAAAAAAAAAATTCCGAAACAACCCGAAAACCCGAAAAACTCGAAAAAAATCGAGATTAAAAAACTGACTTAAGTACACCCCTAGCTAGGAATATTCTTGATAGACAAGATAGAAGACAAGTGAACTTACAATATCTAGTTTGTCAGTAATCTTTTGATTAGGGATTTTGGGACATTATATTTTGCATACTATGGGGATTCAAAATAAATGAAATATTTTGCTAGGAAACGTGTGATGAGATTGGAACTTGGGACGGTCGATCATATCACACGAGAAAACAGTTGCATGTGATTGCCTTGAGAGCTCCATGCAAAAAGGGAAAGCATGCATGTCTCTTTTCTTTATGATTGTAGCCCATTCTTTCTTCGGTTTTTCTTTATGATTTTAGCCCATTTTTTCTTCTACTCATTCTATTCCAATGCTTTTGTACCGAATTTTCTACTTGTCCATGTTCGATTTACATTAGTACAGAATCATATAGGATAGAAGAGGATGAATCGATTCTCTCTTATCAAATAGATATGCCATATATTCGATAAAATAAAATAAAATTATCTCAGCAAATGTTTTTTATTTTTTTTAAAAGAAACCTAGTTCCTTGAGTCATCATATTTTGGTTTGACTTATGGACGTATATCTGGTAAAATGTAATTGTCGTAGCGATGGGTGGCGTAGGAGTTTGACGGATGGTGATTGTTGATAGTTATAAGAAGCAAAGGGTGATCAAACCAAGAAACACGGAGTTAGAAAGGAATTAGAAAATTTTGGCAATCAAGAAATAATTTTACCAAAAAGAAAGTCCATAAATATATTAATGTTTCTATTACCATTTGTCTAGAGTCTTGTTATGTCGAGGTGTTTCTGCGGAGATATACTATTAACCATGCAGTTTAATTATAGTATTATGTTTTATTTTTTATGAAATAATTATTTATTTGATTTATTCAATTTAATAAAATATTATTAATTAAATAAATCATTTGTTACATGTGTGTTCTTTCGAGAGGGGTAAGAATGGGGTAGGTATCTTGGTTGTCAGGGGTCTCAGGGAGCTAGTGGTAAAAATTAGGAGGGTGAACGACAGGCTGATGGCTATTAAGCTAGTTGTGGGAGGGTCTGCTTTAAATGTGATTAGTGTTTACGCGCCTCGAGTGGGTTTGGACGAGGAGATTATGAGGCGCTTCTGGGAATAATTTGACGGGTTGGTTCGTGGCATTCCGCTCACCGAGAAGTTATTCATAGGAGGTGACTTCAATGGTCACAATGGGGCAGCATCCGGGGGTATGACAGTGTGCATGGCGACTTTAGCTTTGGGGTTAGGAACGGAGGAGGTACTTCGTTGTTGGACTGTGCTAAAGGCTTTGATTTGATGATTGCCAACTAGTGTCTTCCGAAAAAGGGATGAGCAATTGGTTACATTCCGGAGTTCGTTGGCCAAGACTCAAATAGATTATCTACTCCTCCGGAAGTGCGATATAAATCTGTGCATGGATTGCAAGGTTATACCAAGCGAGAACCTCGCGACTTAACATAGATTATTGGTGATGGACTTAGAGATCGTGACGAAAAGGAGGAAAAGACAAAGCACAGGAGTTGGAGTTGGGGGGAAGTTGTTGGATATGGGAGTCTAGAGGAGTGTAAGGCCCTGTAAAATTTCACCTAAAACTCGGGGGTTTCGTGGTGCCGAGGTAGGCTAATGTATTTGGGGGGGTTGAACAAAAATTATTACAGAACAGGGCATTTCTGCGGTCTATTATGCGACATCAGAACTAATCTGGGGACTCCAGATCCGCCGCAGAGTGCAGCAGAGAAATTGCCAATTTTGGAGGTTGTTTTGCAGTCAACTATGAGACCGTATAATTGTTTCGCGGGCCGCACATCCGTCGTAGAACTAGAATGAAGATCTCCAGAGGGAGATTGTGAGGTCCATTCTGCGGCCGCACAATTAATATGCGGGCTGCAAACCACTGGTCGCAGACTGGACCAGACCAACCTAGTTTTTGGGACCGTTTCTGCGGATCCATTTGTGAGATGCAGACCTGATCTGCGGTACACTCTGCGACAGGAAAGTTGAGTTCGGAGGGACTATATTCTTGTTTTAAAACCCGACCCCACTTTTATAAAACAACCTTAGGTTTTTTTTTAGAAGGTTCAAACTGATATTTTAGAGAGAGGAAAGTGGTCCACAGTGAGAAGAAGAATTCATAAGCTATTTGTTCATCAATCTTTGCTCAAGTCTGAAATAATTCACAAGGATTACTCACAAGGCCTTCATTCAAAAGGTAAGACTCTAGCCCTAGCCTTCAATTTCGAAATTTTGGTTGGGAATATGTAATGGGGAAGAAGGTTTTGAGAATAAGAGTTGTTATTTATGCATGCATGTACTAATAAAGGTGGTAGGAAAGTTGTAGGGTATTTGTGGGTGGCCTATTGAAGTGGGGATTTATTGTGGTGTAAGGGAATCCACCAAGGAGGACCTTGAAACCTTAATGTACACCTAGTGCTTGATAAAATGCTCAAATGAGCTGAAACCCCGAGTATCTTCCTATTTATGGTTCAAAATTGTCATGTTTTTAATAGATTGAAGTCGCTAGGATTTCCAAAATATTGTAGTAATTTAAGGTAGCTCAAGCGAGGTATGTTTTCTAAACTCCTCTTATATAATTGATTTCCATAATGTCCCCGTAAGTTGCAATTATGATTGGCTCAATTTCTATTTCTCATGTTCTGAGTCCTCCCTAATATATTTGATTATTCTAAAATAAATATTGTGTTGAAGGATGAATACACTTAAAATGTGTTCCAAATGTTCCTATCACACCATGATTCTCTCCGAGAATGTAATCTAGCATGATCAATGTACTAAAGGTGTTGTGATTTAAAATCATGTTTCACTTGCAAGTTGGTATGCCTATTTGTATAAGAGAAACTCAATGTGCTTAAGAATCTTGTTTGTTCATATGTGTGCTTAATGTCTTGATTTGAAATTCTCTTAATGATGATAATTCATGGTAACGCTTGAAAGTTATAAGGATGAGTATGAAATATTAAATACACTCGACGTGCCGAGAATGATATTACAATTGTGGCCACTAGTGCTAATAAAATGGAAAGACGTGTGAAAGATTATGAAATTAGTTGTAAATCCTTTAAATAATAAATGTTTTGGGAGTATTGTTTAGTCACCGAGGAAGAGTAGGTCGAAATAACCTAATCCCGAAATTACAAGTGCTGGTGTAGGAGTGATTGAGGTGTAGATCCCTGTGTTGTGATGAGATTGTTTCCCTTTATATAGGATGGGATTGATGTGTTGAGATTTTCCCCCTTAAATGGGATGAGATTATTGCTAGCGAGATGTGATTTGATGTCGACCCACACGGCATTGTGGTGAGACGGCTTAGCCGATCGGGCTGAGATCGGATGCCATGTCGCGCACATAGTGGTGTTGTGAGCGGATGTCTCGGGTGAGATGGCTTAGCTTATTGGGCTAACATCGGACTTCGTGCTAAAGATACGGTGGTATATCGATACTAAAGATCTCCCAACTTAAAAATATTGAAACTTACTTGAAATTTAATTTTCTCCTAAATTGACACCTTGATAATGATTGAGGCTCTTATTGATTTCATGTTTCCTTCTCCTTTTACTATTACTCGTTATATTGTGAGGGTGTTAGTTTTACATACTAGTATTATTCCATATGAACTAACATCCCTTTTGCCGGGGCCACTGCATCTTAATAGATACAGGTGGTTCCATAGCAAGCGGTATTGATTAGTGATAGCAGCACACCCTCTCCTCAGCTGACTTGGTGAGCCCCATTCATTTCGGGGTCTTGTATATCTTGTCCTATATGTATATTGTTTTGAGGTAAAGTCGGAGCCTTGTTGCCGGCACCATCATGCTACTCTTTTGTATCTATTAGAGGCTCCGTAGACATAGCGTGGGTGGTACTTTTATTTTGGGAAGTCAAATTAGAAATGTTGTATTTGTATCATATGTTTCCACTTCTAAACTATGAATAAGTAATGTATTCTTGAACGAAGTTCTATCGGTAATGAAATTTGGACTGTTCATGTAACCTTCTCATTGTCTAATTAATAAAATATAACTTTTCTTTGTTCATGGGTGAGTCTGGGTAGAAGGCATTGTACAGGCTTTCTTGGTCGAATTATCTCGGTTGAGCATCGGACGCGCTTCCTGAGGTCGGGACATGACAAGGAGTAGTGGGGACGCGAGTTATATGTGGACCACGAAAATTGAGTGTATAGAGTAGTTGCGAGAGAAGTGTTAGTGTTCTCAAAGGGTTTCTTTGGCGGCCACAAAAGTGACTGTTGGTGGAGTAAGGAGGTACAAGAGAAAGTGGAAGCCAAGCAAGTGGCGTACTTGACGCTTATAGAGAGCATGGACGAGGAGGCGAAGAGGATGAATATGGAGTGGTATTGGAGGGCGAAGAAGGAGGCGAAGGTGGTGGTTAATGCGGTTAAGACTGCGGCTTTTAGGCATTTGTATGAAGAGCTTGGGGCCAAAGGCAGGGACAATAATCTATACATGCTAGCTAATGTGAGAGAGAGGAAGGCCCATGATCTTGATCAAGTTAAGTCTATCAAAGATGAGGAAGGTAGAGTTTTGATGGAAGAGGATCAGATTAGACGAAGATGGCAGACATATTTCCATAAAACCTGAACGAAGAGGGTGATAAGGACATTTTGTCGGGCGACTTAGAGCACTCCGAGATGCGTCAGGATTTTGGGTATGGTAGGCGCATAAGATTAGAGAAGGTTTAGGGGGCTATGAGTAATATGTACAGGGGTAGAGCTACTGGGATAGATAAAATACATGTGGAATTTCGGAAGAATGCAAGTAGGGCAGGTTTGGAGTGGCTCGCTAGGATGTTTAACGTCATTTTTAGGACGAAGAAGATGCCCGATGAATGGATATGGAGTACAATGATTCCTCTGTATAAAAACAAGGGCGATATACAAAGTTGAAATAATTATAGGGGATTAAGTTGTTAATCCATACTATGGAAGTTTGGGAGAGGGTGGTTCAAGTGAGGGTATGGACCAGTGTGCCCATTTCTGAGAACCAGTTCAGCTACATACCAGGGCGTTCGACTATGGAAGCCATCCTTATTGTGAGTAGATTGGTGGAGCGATATAGAGAGATGAAGAAGGACTTGCACATGGTGTTCATTGATCTAGATAAAGCATATGACAAAGTCCCGAGAGAGGTGCTCTGGCGATACTTGGAGGCTAAAGGGTCCCAGTAGCCTACATTAGGGTGATTAAGGACATGTATGATGAAATTAAGATCGGGTTAGGGCAGCGGAAGTAGACTCGGAACACTTTCCTATTATGATGGGGTCTCACCAAGGATCAGCTTTTAGTCCATTCTTATTTTCCTTGGGACGCTTTGACGAGACACATTCAAGGTGAGGTGCCATGGTGTATGTTATTTGCTAATGACATAGTTTTAATGCGGGGTGGTGTTAACGAGAGGCTGGAGATTTGGAGGCAGACCCTAGATTGTAAGGGTTTCAAGTTGAGCAGGACTAAGATGAAATACTTGGAGTGCAAGTCATCCCTAAGAGAGGAAGTTTCAAGTATCTTAGATCTATAATACAAGGTAACAGGGATGTTGATGAAGATGTCACGTATCGTATCAGAGCAGGATGAATGAAGTGGACGTTCGCTTCCGATTCCTTGTGTGATAAGAATGTGCCGCTGAAACTTAAAGGTAATTTCTACAAGGTTGTAGTTAGACCGACTGTGTTGTATGGAGCAGAGTGCTGGCCGGTCAAGAACTATCATACCTAGAAGCTAAAAGTAGCTGAGATGAGGATGTTGAGGTGAATGTGTGGGCACACTCGGTTGAATAAGATTAGGAATGAAGTTATTCGTGAAAAGGTAGGAGTGGCCCCTGTGGAGGATAAGATGCGGGAGGCAAGGTTGAGATGGTTCGGGCATGTTAAGAGGAGAAGTATAGAAGCCCAGTTAGAAGGTTTGAGTGGTTAGCCTCAATGGGAAGCATGAGGGGTAGAGGTAGTCATAAAAAGTCTTGGGGCGAGTTTATTAGGCGGGACATGGCACAACTGGAGCTGACTGAGGACATGTCCCTAGACAGGAGGGTGTGGAGGTCAAAGATTATGGTAGAAGGTTCGTAGGTAGTCGAATGATTCGCTTTGTCTTACCCAATTCGCTAGCATTAGTGTTAGTATGATATCTTTCATTCATAGATGACTATTACTACCTAGGGTTTGACTGCATTCTTGGAAAAGATCTTATTTCATCTTGTTGTTATTCCTACTTGTTGCAATTACCTTTTCTTTTTCAGTCATTCTCTAGCCAAGTGTCTATTTGAAACAACATCTATGTCCTTGCAGGGGTATGGGTAAGGTTGTGTACATCTTAACCTCCCCATACCCCACTTGTGGGAAACTATTGGGTTTGTTGTTGTTGTTGTTGTTGTTGTTGTTGTTGTTACATGTGTGTCCTTTAATTATGTAGTATATGATTTAGTGTATGGGGTCTTAGCTCATGTACATAAGATTAAATCATCGATTCTCATAATTAATAAATTATATTCACAATCGAGGATATTGTTGGGCAAAATATCTTGATGATCGTAGCACGGGATTTAAGTATAATTTATCTTGATTATAGGAGTGATTTTACTCCAACTTCTTGTGCTAGTATACGTAGTGCATATTGAACGGACCAAGTAGGGAAAATATATTTTTGTACGGAATATATACAATATTTTCACTGATTCATTAAATGAGCTTATACTCCTAATCTTGATATAGTTATTGTGATCAATGTGATTTGATTATTATTTTGATTTATCAAAGGTGCAACTCTATTCAGAGTTACTATTGCCTAATAGATTGGATAATAATGAATAGCAATTGCGAAATAATAATTAGTTGACAAAATCCACGACTCGACCTTGAGTTTGATAATACCTTTTATGTAAGCTTATAAGTTTCATGTAAAAACTCGGCAGGTGGATTTTGTATTCGTTACATGAAATAGTTTAAGTGGAATTATAAAGGATTTAATTAGTTGATTAAATTAAATTGTCAATGATTTAGTTTAATTAACTGCATTTGTAATCTTAATATGGGGAGTTAAAATAAGTTTGATGAATTTCGAAATTCATATTGAGGAGTTCAATTGTAATTTTTTAGTGGAATAAACTGTAATTAATTATAGTAAGATTTAATTCATCCGAATTTTGAATTAATACTATAATAGGTAGACTCTTATTATTATTTGTGTGGTCCCAGCTATACCTAGTAAAAGCTTGACAGACTTAGGTAGAAAGTTACTTGGGAGAAAAGTTCTCTATTTGAGTTGGAGTAGGATTCCACTACCGTAGTAGAATCCTACACGATTTTGTGCTGATTTTTTGCTCAATTTCGGCCACTACAAATACAAGACTAATTTCACCTAATAACTTACTCTTCAGAATAGTAATATTTGCCCATACAAATATATTTTCATCCTAGGCGTTACTAGGAGCATAGCAGAAGACTGCATCCTTGGATTCTTTCTTTGTAAAGAAATTGTGCAACAGTTTCGATGGGTTAGTGCTTCTAATATCCATAATTTTTCAATCATTGTCTAGTTTACATATATGTGATACTTATGTTTGTGCTTGCTTCCGTTCGCATGTTCTAATAATTGATATCAGACACTGTCTTACATCTAACAAGATAATGTAATACCACATGAATAGAGTAACATCAAAATATGGTGTTTAATTATACATGTTTGTTGTGTTTATTCTATGAAAACAATGTTATTTTCTAAAAAATCGTGACTATTCTAAGTACATTTTTGATTTCCGAAATCATGGATTAACATACATAAGTGTGATATGTGATATGAACGAGCCACAATAATTAGAAACCCTAAAAACGCCAAAAATTGGTTTTTGCCAACTGGTCATGATTTTGGAGTTCTAAAATTCTGTCAAATTTCGATTGACCTCAAATTTGGTAGGTTCTACGGAAACGACCCAGTGAGAAATACTCATCAGGTTTTCTCATGATGTACGTCATTTTTGGGCATTCGGGGTCGTTTGGATGGGGTTTTGACCATTTGTCATTTTTTTTTAAAAATTTAATAATTGTTTTAGCGAAAACAATGATAGTAGGGTTCAATCCCTATGGTTTCCATTCATGTTTTACAGTAATATAGTAAATTTATTTGTTGACATAGGTCGTCTTTCACATTGGATAGATGCATTATAGATAATTACTGAGGTTTTGTCTCTAGTTGTTTGATAGCATGTATTAACTCTCCAACTGAGCTACATGTTGATTCAATGAAACTAGGGTTTATAAAAGTGATATTTATCTATCTTAAATTGAGAGTTTACTCTCCATCTGAGTTGGTCCTGTTTTAATTTATGGGTTGAATATCTGACATAACTCATATATTTTGCATGAATAGTTAAGTTTTCCTATCGAATCTAGTTGTTCTATGAGCATGGTTATATGCAATGTGTTATTTTGAATTTTATTATTCTTATTGTATAACTAATAATCTATTTAATGTGAATATCTCTCAGATCAACCATGTATTTATTCAACCCACTTACCTCAGTTTTGAACCAAAACAAGTTAGAAGGACCAAATTATGCTGACTAAAAAAGGAACCTTGATATTGTCCTAACTGCTGAAGGTTACAAATTCGTAATAACTGAGGAGTGCCCAAAAAAACCTGATGAAGATTATACTGATGATCAGTTTAAGGCCTATGATAAACGGATAAAGGTTGATGAGATGACGCGATGTTACATTCTTGCCTCTATGGCCAATGTTTTGCAACATCAGCATCAGTCTAAGGGGTCTGCTTATAACATGCTCGAAAGTCTCAAAGAGATGTTCGGTGAGCAAAATTATTTGGCTAAGCAGACAGCCATGAAAGCCCTTTTGAATACCAAGATGGCTGAAGGATCATCGGTTAGGGACCATGTTCTGAAGATGATGGGTCTTCTAAATGAATGGGGGTCCTTGGAACTATGATTAATAAGGAATATCAAGTTGAAATGGTCCTGCAGACTCTGCCTGACAGTTTTCAACAATTTCACTTGAACTATAGTATGAACAAAATGGATTTGTCACTAGCGAAATTGTTGAATGAGCTACAAGCAATAGAATCTATTATCAAACAGCAAGCTCCGGTTGTGGCACTAAATGTTGAGAGAGATTTGGTTTCTAAGATGAGAGGTGATAAGAAGAAGAAAGTTCACAAGGTTTTGGCACCTGGAGGGGCGGCTGCTAGTGTGAAAAAGCCCAAAGGAAAGTGATATCACTGCAAGCAACATGGGCATCACAAAAAGTAATGCCCTGCCTATCTGACAAAGTTGAATAAGCAAGGTAATTCAAATTTAAATGTCGTTGAAACTTGTTTAGCGGTTGTATCTATCATGTTTTGGTGTGTTGATTCAGGAGCTACTAATCATATTTGCACTACTTTGCAGGGGTTTCAGGAAACGCAACGGCTAAGTGAGAATAAAGTTTGTGTTTTTCAAGCCAATGACGAGCCAGCACCAGCTATAACATTAGGAGATATTAGAGTTTCATTTAGTAGTGATAGAGTTTTAGTTTTAAAGGATGTTCTCTATTTACCTTCTATTGGAAAGAATTTGATTTCGGTTTCGAAAAGAATGGATGGTGGTTATAATGTTTATTTTGCTAATATCTGTTATTATTAAGTTTAATAAAAGTTTTATCTACACCGCTGCTAGAGTACATGACATTTTATTCTTGATATATTTCCTTGTGTTCTACAACCAAAAGAATTAAATAACATTAATCTGCTACATAAAAGAAAACGTATTTCTGAATTGAGCCAAATTTATTTATGGCACTTACGTCTAGGTCATATAAATCAAAATAGGATTTCGAGGTTGGTTTCATATGGAACTTTGAGTTCATTGAAGTTGGAGGCACTACCAACATGTGAATCCTGTTTAGAAGGAAAAATGACCAAGAGACATTTCCTCTCAAAACAAAATATAGCCATTGATAAGTTAGAGCTAATTCACTATGATTTGTGTGGTCCTATGAATATACAAGAAAGATGTAATTTTGAGTACTTTGTGACTTTCAATGATTACTCAAAATATGGATACATTTATTTGTTGCGCCATAAGTCTGAATGCTTTGAGAAATTTAAAGAATTTAAGACGAAAATGGAGAAACGACATGATAAACATATAAAATCATTGCGACCTGATCGTGGTGGTGAATACCTTTCTGTGAGATTCATTAAATAATTATCATATTGTGGAATTAACTCTCAATTATCTTTCCTAGGAACATCACAACAAAATGGTGTGGCAGAAAGAAGAAATAGGACCCCTATGGAAATGGTTAGATCAATGTTAATTTATTTTGATTTGCCTTATTCATTTTGGGGATATGCTTTAGAAACATCAAATTATATTTTGAATTTAGATCCTTCAAACTCAGTACCTTCAACCACAACAAAATTGTGAACTAGGTGCAAGCCTAGTTGTAACGACCCGCCCGGTCGTTCAGAGAATTTTAGCCCCATTTTCCCTATTTATGCTTTATCATATGTTTCTTAGCCTATTTATGTTGTGTTGGGTCGGTTGGTTCGGGTTCGGAGTGGTCGTGGTGAGAACTGAGACACTTAGTCTCTTAAATTGGCTTAATAGTTGGAAAAGTCAACTGAGAGTTGACTTATTGGTAAACAACCTTGGAATGTAGATTTTATGGCTCGGATAGCTTCGTTAGGTTATTTGGGACTTAGGGGTGTGTTCGGAATATGGTTTTGATGCCCGGTGTGGAATTAGGCTTGAATTGGCGAGATTGAGTTTTTGGCAATTTCCGGTTGGTAGTGAAAAATTAGCTATCGGGGTCAGAATGGAATTCCAGAAGTTGGAACAAGTTCGTAGTGTCATTTTGGATATGTGTGCAAAATTTCAAGTCAATCGGACGTGTTTTGGATGGTTTCGGCATCTTTGGCGAAATTTAGAAGTTTTAAAGTTCATAGGCTTGAACCCGAGGTGCATTTGATGTTTTTGCATTGTTTTTGGTGTTTCGAAGGCTCGACTAAGTTTGAATAAGGTTATGGGATGTGTTCGTATGATTTGTTGAGGTCCTGAGGTCCTCGGGTGAATTTCGGGTGGTTAACGGATCAATTTATGAATTTTTGAGATAGTTGTTTTGCTGGTTTTTGCTGCAGGTATTTTTCTCTTCGCGATCGCGTAGGCCAAGTTGGGCAGGGGTGAAAAATTGCTCTATGCGATCGCAGAGATCAGGTTGCGATCGCGTGGGTCTGTAATGTTGTGCTATGCGAACGCGTGGCCAGGGTCGCGTCCACGTAGAGGAGAGTGAGCTGGTGAGAAGTGGAAGGTTTTGTTCAGCGCGGTCGCGTGGGGAGGGACGCGATCGCGTGAGTTGGGAAGGCAAAGCTTCGCGATAGCGTGGGATATTCCACGATCGCGTAGGGTTAAATGAGGGGCCTTGGTAGTGTGCTTTAAAAAGCCACATCCGCGAGTTTGAGCCCACTTCTCACCATTATTGGACGAAATTGGAGCTCTTGAGAGAGATTTAAAGAGGGATTCAAAGGGGAACGTTTGGAGGTAAGATTTTTGACTTCATAACTCGATTCTATGTTGATTTCTAAGTGATTAAACCCGAAATTAGTTGGATTTAAACCCAAAATTTGGGGAAGTTAGGACATGAGAAATTGGGACTTTAATTGAGTAATTGAAGGGGCTGTTGTAGTCGGATTTCGATGCTTTTTATATCTATAGACTCGGGAAAGGATGAGGATTTTTGCGATGCAATTTTTATAGAATTCCGAGACGTGGGCCTGGGGGGGTCGCGTTTGGTCAATTTCGGGATTTGTGCCTAATTGTGATAACTTTCGAATGGGTTTCGTCTTCCTAGCATATTTTGATGTTATTAATCTGATTTTAATAGACTCGGAGCATTTGGGAGCCGATTCGAGGGGCAAGAGCATCGTGGAGTAGTTTTTGGGCCGGTTTGAGGTAAGTAACGATTGTAACTCTAGACCTAAGGGTATGAAACCCCGGTATTTCACTTTGTTTTGGTAAATGAGGTGACGCACATGCTAGGTGACGAGCGTGTGGGCGTGCACCGGTAGGGATTATTACTTGGTCCGTCCCGTGGCGACTATTATGTCACGTATTTGATTTGAAACCATGAGATGTCTTGTATTTTTGAGGTTTATATTATATTATGGGCAGTATGCCACGTATGGGGCCTTGTACCGATCTGTTTAGACCCCAGGGGTATTTTTACACTATTCTCACACTATTTTTGATAGAAAATTGTGAACTCAGTCATGTTTATTACTTGTTGCTTTTCTTTTCACTGTTATCCCAATGTGTTAGAATACTGTGAGGTATTTGAGGCTGAGTCCCATGATGTTGAGATGAGTTGTCCGAGTGGCTTGAGAGGATGACTGAGTTAGGTCGAGAGTCGATTTTGTGAGGATAGTTATGGATCGAGCTGCACGCCGCATCATATATAGTTATTATATGGATCGGGCTGCACGTCGCCGCATATATATATATATATATATATATATATATATATATATATATATATATATATATA
>ML357060.1:0-52824 GCA_005239505.1 Nicotiana paniculata | reverse complement strand
ATATATATATATATGAAATCAAAATGCCTTAAAAGCCAACTTCAGTAAAATCCTTTGAAAAATATGTTTTCCAGCAATTTCAGAAATAAAAAAAACTACTCGAAGAATTTAGTGTAAAAATGAAATAAGTCGTAAGTAGCCCCTCGGGCCAAAACATGAATCATAAATCTCCCCTCGGGCAGAACATCACTCAGCATACCTCATAGTCACTCAGTATCAGCCCCTGGGGCAACCTCACTGTCACTCATGCCTCCCAATCACTCAGCACTCGCACTCAGTAGGTACCTGCGCTCACTGGGGGTGTGTACAGACTCCGGAGGGGCTCCTTCATCCCAAGCGCAAATATCAAGCCACCTTGTGGCATATCATATCCTCACAATCAGGTCCTTGGCCTCACTCAGTCAAAAACTCTGAAAACCCCTCGGGCGTATAAGTAAAACGAGGTACTCGACTCAAAACATCATTTTATATCTCAAAATAGTGTAATAAGGCTGAGTTTCGAAATCAGTTAAACATAACATGACTGAGTGTAAATCATAAGTCAACACAGTGAGCAAAATAGCAGTAAAAGCCCCCAAGGGGTCTAAACAAGTCGGCACGAGGCCCAAACATGGCTTATAGCCCAAATATAGGAATAGTTTTTAGAACACAATTTAACATATGATTTAGAGTAAAAATACGCAACTCAATAGTTGCCATGGAGAGGACCAAGTCCAATCCATAAATCAGTGCACGCCACATACTCATCATCCGACATGTGTGCCATTCTAAAAACAATGAGAAATACGAAGTCCGGGGTTTCATACCCTCAGGACAAGTTTTATAGCCATTCCTTACCTCCACTAGGGCAAAATTACTAATCCGCGATGCTCTTGCCCCTCAATTCGGCTCCCGATTGCTCCGAATCTAACCAAAACTAGATTAACATCATCAATATACGCTAAAGGAACAAAAAAACCCAATCGAAAGCTATCAATTTTAAGCACAATTCTCGAAATTGGCCAAACGCGAGCCCCGGGTCCACGTCTCGGAATTCGATAAAATTTACATCACTAGAATCCTCATCCTCCCACGATTTTATACATAACAAGAACACCAAAATCGGACCACAATTGCCCACTCAAATAATCAAAAGAAATTTTCAATTCTCATGCACCTAACCTCCCCAATTTTGGGTTTAAATTCAACAAATTTCCGATTTAATTACTTAAAAAATGACATAGAATCGAGTTATGAAGTCGAAAATCTTATCTCCAAGTGATTCCCTTCGATTTCCTCTTCAAACCCTCTCAAAGAGCTCCAAACCCATTCAACAATGGAGGAAAAATAGACTCAATTCGCAAAAATGGCCTTTTAAAACATTCTGCCCAGCACTAAATCCTTCTTCAATGCGATCGCATTTCCAGGGATGCGTTCGCGATGCACAGCCCAACCCACTCTATTGTTCATACACTCACACACGCGTTCGCATAGCTAAAATATCCATCCCTCTCATGCGCCTCAAAGCCACTATGTGATCGCACAAGGAGCCACGCGACCGCACTGCTCAAGACTGCCCAACCTATGCGATCGCAAACCTTATTATGCGATCACATAGAACAAATTTCCTGCCTCAATATTTACTCTACACGATTGCGGAGGGACTCACGCGATTACAATGAAGAAATCAATGCTGCTAAAACACCAGAAAAGCATCAGACTCCTTAAGACCAAAAATGCCCGTTTGAGCATCTCAAATACACCCGAGGCCCCAGGGACCTCAACAGAACCTACAAACATATCCCATAACGTCATTCAAACTTAGTCGAGCCTTCGAAACACCGAAAACAACGCAAAAACACCAAAATCACATCAAATTCAAGCCTATGAACTTTGAAACTTCTAAATTCCGCCAATGATGCTGAAACCAACCAAAACACATCCGATCGACCTAAAAATTTACACATACATCCAAAATGACATTACGAACCTGCTTCAGCTTCCGAAATTACATTCCGACCCCGATATCCTATTTTCCCCTGCCAACCAAAAATTTCCAAAAACTAACTTTCGCCAATTCAAGCCTAATTCTACACAGGACATCAAAACTTCATTCCAAACACACTCCTAAGTCCAAAATCACCTAACGAAGCTATCCGAGCCACAAAATCCACATACCGAGGTCGTTTACCAATAAGTCAACTCCCAATTGACTTTTTCAACTATTAAGCTAATTTAAGAGACTAAGTGTCTCAGTTCTCACCACGACCACTTCGAACCCGAACCAACGGACCTAACACAACAAAAATAGGCTAAGCAACATACGATAAAGAAGAAACGAGGGAAACAAGGATAATCTCATGGAATGATCGGCCGGGTCGTTACATCCTCCCCTTGTTAAACAAACGTTCATCCTCGAACGGGTATATAAACATACCTGGAGTCTCGAATAAGTGAGGATATCTGCTACGCATCTCCCACTCGGTCTCCCAGGTGGCATCCTCCACCGGTTGTCCTCTCCACTGAACCTTCATTGAAGCTATATCCTTAGACCTTAGCTTTCTGACCTGACGACCCAAAATAGCCACTGGCTCTACCTCATATGACATCTCACCCTCGAGCTGAACCATGCTAAAGTCCAAAACATGAGACGGGTCACCAACATACTTCCGGAGCATCAAAACATGGAACACCAAATGAATACTCGATAAGTTGGGAGGCAAGGCAAGTCTATAAGACACCTCCCCAATCCTCTAAAGCACTTCAAATGGCCCAATTAACCTGGGACTCAGCTTTCCCCTCTTCCCGAACCTCATAACACCCTTCATGGGTGACACCCTCAGTAGCACCTTCTCCCCAACCATGAAAGACACATCCCAGACCTTCCGGTCTTCATAACTCTTCTGCCTAGACTGCATTGTGTGAAGCCACTCCTAAATCAACTTCACCTTACCCAACGCATCCTGAACCAAGTCTGTGCCCAATAGCCTAGCCTTGCCCGGCTCAAACCAACCAACCAGAGATCTGCACCTCCTACCATATAAAACCTCATGCAGAGCCATCTAGATACTCGATTGATAACTATTATTATATGCAAAATTTGCGAGTGGTAGAAACTGGTCCCATGAACCCCCAAAATAAATGACATAGGCACGCAACATATCCTCCAAAATATGAACAGTACGCATCGACTGCCCGTCGGTCTGAGGATGAAACTATGTGCTCAACTCGACCTGAGTACCTAACTCCCTCTGCACGGCCCTCCAAAACTAGGATGTGAACTGAGTACCTCTGTCAGATATGATAGAAACTGGAACCCCATGCAATCGGACAATCTCACTGATATAAATCTCAGCTAACCGCTCCGAAGAATAAGTAGTACCAACAGGAATGAAGTGCGTGCACTTGGTCAGCCGATCCACAATAAACCATATAGCATCAAACCTCCTTAAAGTCCGTGGGAGTCAAACTACAAAGCCCATGGCGATTCGCTCCCACTTCCACTCCAGAATATCTAATCTCTAAACTAATCCACCTAGTCTCTGGTCCTCATACTTGACCTGCTTACAGTTGAGACACCGAGCCACGAACTCCACAATATCCATCTTCATCCGCCTCCAACAATAATGTTGTCTCAGATCCTGATACATCGTTGCGGCACCCGGATGGATGGAATACCGCGAACTATGGGCCTCAGCTAGCATCAAATCTCGAAGTCCGTCCACTTTGGGCACGTAGATCCAGCCCTGCATCCTCATCAACCTATCATCACCGATAACCACATCCTTGGCATCACCACGACGTATCCAGTCCTAAAGAATGAGCAAGTGTAGCTCATCATACTGGCGTGCTCTAATCTGATCATAAATGGAAGACTTGGAGGCTACACAAGACAATACCCGCAGGGGCTCTGATAGATCCAATCTCACCAACTGACCCGCTAAAGCCTGAACATCAAGTGTTAATGACCGCTCTGGTACTGGAAGGTAGGCTATGCTCCCCAAACTCTCCGCTCTGCGACTCAAGGCATCGGCCACTACATTGGCCTTCCCCGGATGATATAAGATAATGAGGTCATAATCCTTGAGAAGATCCAACCACCTCCTCTGACGCAAATTCAGATCCTTCTGCTTAAGCAGATGCTATAAACTACGGTGGTCAGTGAAAATCTCACAATGGACTACATACAAATAACGACGCCAAATCTTCAAGGCGTGGACAATAGCTGCTAGCTCAAGATGGTGCACTGGATAATTCTTCTCGTGCACCTTCAACTCT
Source organism: Nicotiana paniculata (assembly GCA_005239505.1). NCBI lineage: Eukaryota > Viridiplantae > Streptophyta > Magnoliopsida > Solanales > Solanaceae > Nicotiana > Nicotiana paniculata. The sequence continues at coordinate 48,567 of ML357060.1, read as the reverse complement.
CTGGACGTGTAGGAAATCACCCTACCATCCTTCATCAAAACTGCTCCAAGGCCAACTCTCGAGGCGTCACAGTAAACTGTATAAGAACCTGAACCCGTAGGCAAAATCAATACCGGAGCTGTAATCAAAGCTGACTTAAGCTTCTGAAAGCTCTCCTCACACTCCTCAGTCCACTTGAACTGAGCACCCTTCTAGGTCAGTCTGGTCATAGGTTCTGCAATAGATGAAAATCCCTTTACGAAACGGCGATAGTACCCTATCAAACCAAGAAAACTGCGAATCTCGATAGCTGATGAAGGTCTAGGCCAGATCTGCACCACCTGTATCTTCTTCGGATCAACCTGAATACCCTCACTGGACACCAGGTGCCCCAATAACGCTACTGAATCAATCTAGAATTCACACTTCAGAAATTTCGCATACAATCTCTTCTCCCTCAAGGTCTGAAGCACAACTCTCAAATGTTGTTATGATCCTCCCGAGATTGGGAATACACCAAGATATCGTTAATAAACACGATGAAGAAAGAATCTAGATAAGGACGGATTACACTGTGCATCAAGTGCATAAAGGTTGTTGGGGCATTGGTCATCCCGTATGACATAACCAGAAACTCATAATGACCATATCTAGTCCTGAATGCAGTCTTCGGAAAGTTGGCCCCCGAATCTTCAACTGATGATAGCCGGAACGCAAGTCAATCTTGGGAAATACCCTGGCACCCTGCAACTGATCAAACAAGTCATCTATACGAGGCAAGGGATACCGGTTCTTCACTGTAACCCTGTTCAGCTGCCGATAATCAATACACATACGCATAGAACCATCCTTCTTCTTGACAAACAACACCGGTGCACCCCAATGTGACACATTAGGCCGAATGAACCCCTTATCTAGGAGTTCCTCAAGCTGCTCCTTTAATTCCTTTAGCTCCGCTGGTGCCATACGATAAGGTAGAATAGAAATAGGCTGGGTTCCTGGCACCAGATCAATACCAAAATCAATGTCCTTGTCAGGTGGAATGCCTGACAGGTCTGCAGGAAACACATCCGGAAAGTCACGGACCGCAGGAACCCAATCAATAGCGGGAGTCTCACCACTGACATCCCTCACAAAAGCCAGATAAGATAAACACCCCTTCTCAACCATGCGCTGGGCCTTCAGGTAGGAAATCACCCTACTAGGCACATACTTAGAAAAACCTCTCCACTCAACCCTCGGACATCCTAGCATAGTTAAGGTCACGGTCTTAGCGTGACAATCAAGAACAACATGACACGGAGATAACCAATCTATGCCCAATATCACATCAAAATCGACCATGCTGAGTAACAGTAGGTTCACTCGGGTCTCCAGACCCCCAATAGATATCACACACGACTGATACACATGGTCCACAACAATAGTATTGCCCACCGGAGTTGACACATGAACAGACGTAACTAAAGACTCACAGGGGCATACCCAGAAAATGGGCAAAATATGATGAAACATATGAATATGTAGAACCAGGGTCAAATAAAGCCAAAGCATCTCGGCAACAGACTGAGACAATACCTGTGCTCACTGCATCGGAGGCCAAAGCATCTGGCCTGGATGGAAACGCATACATACGGGCCTAACCTCCACCTGCTCGACCTCCCCCTCTAGGGCGGCCTCTAGCTGACTGACTACCACCCCTGCTGTTTGGGTGGGTGGTGAAGTAACTGGAGCTGAGGGTTGGCCCCTCTGCTGAGAAGAACCACCAAAACGATGGGGACACTGCCTCCACATGTGCCCAAACTCTCTGCACTCAAAAAAAATCCCCGGGGCTGGAGGCGGGGACTGATAGAAACCCCTGGCACTAGAATGGACACTAGAAGAATCATGCATAGAGGAAATCTGAACTAGTGGTGCTCGAGCTGCACTTTAGGCTGGAAGGGCACCAAATGAAGAACGGCTTGGCTGAGAACCGCGAGGACCATGCCCCGAAGATGCACCACTATAGGCTGGGCCGACTGACTGAGGAGGCCTAAATGAATGGCCTTTACCATGCTGAAACTGCCCCCTGGAAGGAGCACCACTAGAACCACCCAATCCACAAGACCTCTTGGCCTCCCTCTCCTCCTGCTCCTGGCGGCGAACCGACTCAATATCTCGAGCAATATCAACAACCTGCTCGAAGGTAGCATCTGATACTCTCTCCCGAGTCATAAAAAGGCGGAGCTGATAAGTGAGGCCATCCACGAACCTTCTAATCCTCTCCCTATCAGTAGGGACCAACTCGGTGGCATGACGAGCCAACTCCAAAAACCGCATCTTATACTGCGTCACGGATAACTCCCCCTGACGTAGTTGCTCAAAATGCCTGTTGCTCCTCCCTGTGAGACTGGGGTACATATTTCTCCAAGAAGATAGTGGAGAACTGCTGCCAGGTGAGGGATGCTGAACTAACAGGCCTACGCCTCTCAAAAGACTCCCACCAAGTGAAAGCAGCACCAGAAAACTGAAAAGTAGGTAACGAGACCCCACTAGTCTCCAGAATCCCAGCAGTACACAACATCCTCTAACACTTATCCAGAATACCCTAGGCATCCTCGCCCTCAGCACCACTGAATGTCGGAGGCTGAAGTCTACTAAACCTCTCCAGTCTACGCTTCTCATCCTCTAGCATAGCTGGAACCACGAAGTCCCGAACTGGAGCAACCGGCTGGGTTGGAACCGCCCCCGGTGTCTGATGGCCCTAAGTAACCTGCTCAGGTGTCCAGGCAACTAGAGTTTGACTGACTTCCCCCGCCTGAGAAGTAGCGGCAACTGCCTGATCACGGGTGGTACACATAGTCAAGATCTGAGCCAAGGTCTCTTGAAGACCCGGAATAATAATAGGCATTGTCGGTGCCTGAGCCGATCACGCTGGAGTATCTGCGGTGGGAATCTGATCCTAAACAATAGGGGGATCAACTGGTACTTCCCTGGCTGCTGAATGGGTTGGCCCTACCTCTACCACGGCCTCGACCTCTCGCTGGTCTAGCTGATGGCTGATCACTCTGATCGGTAGCGCGATTCCTCACCATCTGTGAGAGAAGGAAACAACAGAGTTTAAATTTCTAGAATCAACCAAATGGCACGACAGAATTCAAGAAAATGAGATGGTTCCTAAGGATTCCGCAGCCTCTCGAAGATAAGTACAGACGTCTCTGTACCGATCCGCAACACTATACTAAACCTGCTCTTGACTGTTGAGTCCTATGTAACCTAGGCTCTAATACCAACTTGTCACAGCCCCAAATCCTAAACCGGCCATGATGGCGCTTATCGTGGAACTAGGCTAGCCAACACTCACATATATACAGTTTCTTTCCAAAATACCAACTCATTTTCGACATTTCATTGATGTAAGTAAATTACTGAATCTATTAAGCAAAAGAAACAGTCAAATAGTCTAAAACCATCCCCAAGATCCGGAGTCAACATTTCATGAGCATCTAAGGAATATGCCAAAAACAAAGTCTACTATTATAATACCAAACCTAGGAACAAAGAACTAGATACAAAATAAGAAAGGGAAAACAGAGATGTTGCTGACGCTGAACAGATACCTCTATATCCCGACTCCGTCTCCACACGGAAATGGATGACTAACGCTCGGTATCAGCACCTGTATCTGCACACAGGGGTGCAGGGAGTAATGTGAGTACGCCAACTCAGTAGTAGTGGAAATAAATCAAGTCTAAGCAGTAAGAAACACATAAAATCAAATCATCAGTTCAACCTTTATTTCCAACAGTATATACATATATATATATATATATATATATATATATATATATGTATGTATATATATATATATATATGTATGTATATATATATATATATGTATATGAAATCAACATGCCTTAAAAGCCAACTTTAGTAAAATCCTTTGAAAAATGTGTTTTCCAACAATTTCATAAATAAAAAAATACTCGAAGAATTTAGTGTAAAAATGAAATAAGTCGTAAGTAGCCCCTCGGGCCAAAACATGAATCATAAATCGCCCCTCGGGCAGAAGATCACTCAGCATACCTCACATTCACTCAGTATCAGCCCCTCGGGTAACCTCACTATCACTCATGCCTCCCAATCACTCGTCACTCGGCACTCGCACTCAGTAGGTACCTGCGCTCACTAGGGGTGTGTACAGACTCCGGAGGGGCTCCTTCAGCCCAAGCACTAATATCAAGCCACCTCGTGGCATATCATATCCTCACAATCAGGTCCTCGGCCTCACTCAGTTAGAAACTCTCAAAGCCCCTCGGGCGTATTAGTAAAACGGGTTACTCGACCCAAAACATTATTTTATATCTCAAAATAGTGTAAATAAGGCTGAGTTTCGAAATCAATTAAACATAACATGACTGAGTGTAAATCATAAGTCAATACAGTGAGGAAAATAGCAGTAAAAAGCCCCCAAGGGGTCTAAACAAGTCGGCACGAGGCCCCAAACATGGCTTATAGCCCAAATATATAGCAATAGTTTTTAGAAAATAATTTAACATATGATTTAGAGTAAAAATATGCAACTCAATAGTTGTCGCGGAGAGGACTAAGTCCAATCCATAAATTAGTGCACGCCATATACTCGTCATCCGACATGTGCGCCATTCTAAAAACAGTGAGAAATACGAAGTCCGGGGTTTCATACCCTCAGGACAAGATTTAAAGTCATTACTTACCTCCACCCGGGCCAAAATACTAATCCGCGATGTTCTTGCTCCTCAAATCGGCTCCCAATTGCCCCTAATCTAACCAAAACCAGATTAACATCATCAATATACGCTAAAGGAACAAAACCCAATAGAAAGCTATCAATTTTAAGCACAATTCTCGAAATTGGCCAAACCTGAGCCCCGGGCCCATGTCTCGAAATTCGATAAAATTTACATCACTAGAATCCTCATCCTCCCACGATTATATACATACCAAGAACACCAAAATCGGACCACAATTGCCCACTCAAATCATCAAAAGAAATTTTCAATTCTCATGCACCTAACCTCCCCAATTTTGGGTTTAAATTCAACAAATTTCCGATTTAATTACTTAGAAAATGACATAGAATCGAGTTATGAAGTCGAAAATCTTACCTCCAAGTGATTCCCTTCAATTTCCTATTCAAACCCTCTGAAAGAGCTCCAAACCCATTCAACAATGGAGGAAAAATAGACTCAATTCACAAAAATTGCCTTTTAAAACATTCTGCCTAGCACTAAATCCTTCTTCAGTGTGATCGCATTTCCAGGGATGTGTTTGCGATGCACTATTACACCCCATGTTTTCGTACATGAGAGTACGTCATAAGTCAATTGACGTAATCTGAGAAATAAGATTATATTTGGAAGTATATAAAGTAAGTTAATCATGTTACCTTAGAAATCTTAAGAGCTAAACCAATTGAAGAAAATAAGTTTCGTCGAAAGTCGACGAGTTTGGAATGTTATTACATGTAATTTAGAGTGATACTATGGTTCATTACATGATAAGGAGGTTATTCTATGAGATATTTTTTTTGTATGATAGTCGTTTGCTACGTTTTGAAGTCAAGTAAGTTGTGGAACAAAAGTTGGCAAAGGTCTTCACAAGTTACATTCATAACTGTGCTGAAAATTAGGTCAAATGTAAATGCAGTTTTCTCCCAATATACTTGGAATTATTGGATGATCTACCAACTAAATTAAATATATATTAGACTAGTTTCCAACTCATTAAACCGTTCGTCTATACAACATCAGAGTAGAGAGATATTCTTATTTTAGTGAGACTGCACCAAACAGCTCTCTATGGGATCCACATAGGCGGTTTAGATATGTTGATATATATAAGTCGCCTCAACCCCCAGTTTAACTCGTTTATTTTCAGTATCTTCAGAACCTATACACCTTAAAACACTCTCTCAAGGTTATCTCATGATCCAAGACCCAACCAAAGGGCAAACAACACAAAACAAGTGTCGGGAATCCCGTCGCGCTAGTAAGTTTCTTGTTCTTCTTGTTGTTGTTGATTTTTGGGTGGTTCCAGCTCGTGTGGGAGGGTTTTTTAAGTAGTTTATGTTATGTAAAATACTCTACCATGGTTTTCATATCAAACCTAGGCTATTTCAATTCTTTCAAATGGATTACACTATATTTCAACATCAAATGTTAGTTCTAGTTAAGAATAACACTTCTTTGAGGTTGTGTTGTCATTGAGGATAGTTGTGGGCTGTGTTTTGCTGAAATTTAAATATTTTGATACTGTTTAAGGTGAGTATATTAGCATACTAATTGTTCTTAAGCTTTCTTATATGTTGGTTAAGTTGTTAGGATAATAAACTACAAATAACACTTGAATTAGTTTAAGTCACTTCTATGGTGTTGTATTGCCATTTAGGGTTGTTGTAAGCTAAATGTAACTTGGATTTCAACTTTAAGCTACTGTAGGAGGTATGTATATTGTGTTATTGCAGGTGCTTAAGGTTATTTTGATGTTGATTAAGTTAAATGGTTGGAGACATGAACTAGTGAATTAAGTTGGAGGTGTGGATTGTTTCCTTTGTTATAAATATATGGTACAAGGATGGAATCATTGATGAATTACTTTATTTTAATATTAATGATATTCTTAAGTTAATGTAAGAAGTCTATAATGGGTGATATGGGTTATACGTATTCCGATCGAGGTTGCCGCTCAAAATGATTGTTGAACTAATCGGAGAGCTTATTGTGAATTATATTGTTGTTGTTGGGTTGTTGGTGACTTTTGGTAACATATGAGATGTAGTAAAAATAGGGGAGGTGCTGTCCGTTTTCTTGTAGAATATTGGGTTCGAAATATGAGAGTTACAATGCTTATATGATGACGATGAAGTCGGGTTACTCATTGTAGACGTAAGAAGATCATATTGAGCTTTGTTGACAATTGGAGAGAATATTTCAAAGGTATGTTAAGGCACTTCGTTCATTCTTTTGGCATGATCTAAAGTGGAACGAACGTAAACGATACACTATTTCATAATAAATCTACTCCTAGCAACTAAGGTTGTCCATGTTGTTCTTTCCTTACAAAGTTATTCTAAGAAAGTATGTATAATCCATGAGTCCTAGTGAAGTTCATATGGATGGTATGATGTCCATAATGTTAACGAAGGTGCAACTACCTTATGTCACTCCGAAAGGTTTAGAGCGTGATTAGTCAAGCATGCATTATATAGTATCTATTTTACTCTACCGAGCCGTTCTATAGTCGGCCGGTTACGACACCTATTGTGCAACCACTGATAAGTTGGGTTTACCGAGCTCCACGTGTCCGGATACGATTCTACCGAGCCTTATGATGGTCCGGTATGTTCTTACTGAGTCCTCTTTAAAGTCGGGTACGATATTATAATGATGATGCGCATAGAGGCGGATGTATTTAAAATATTATGTATATATGTATCACGCATTTCATATCACTATCTCTTAGAGGCACTCAGATGCTACATGTTGTATCCCCAATATCTCTCTTTACATTATTGTTCTTATTTATGTTTTTCTACCTTACATACTCAGTACTTTATTCGCACTGACGTCCCTTTTGCCTGGGGACGCTACATTTCATGCCTGCAAGTTCCGATAGACAAGTTTAGAGTCCTCCTAGTAGGATATCAGCTCAGCAGAAACTGTTGGTGCACTCCAGTTTCTCCGGAGTTGCCTATTTGGTCAATATGATTTTGACATGTATTGATTGGTATGGCGGGACCCTGTCCCGTCCTTTATGATGTTTATGTACTCTTAGAGGCTTGTAGACAGATGTCAGGTATATGGGTACTTGTATGGCCTTGTCGGCCTATGTTTTGAGTTTACAGTTGATCATCTCAGCCTTATGGGCCCGTAGGTCACATGTATAAGTTTATATATCATGTGTGGTCGTGCTATGTCTAGCATTTCCTTATGTTTTATTTCGGTTATGTCATGATGACACTTTTGGCACATTTACCTATGATAGTACGATAAGAAAGATATGTTACGTTGGTACTCGGTTGAGTAAAGTACCGGGTGCCCGTCGTGGCCCTTCGGTTTGGGTTGTGACAGAAGTGGTATCAGAGCAGTTCTTTTCTAGGGATGTCTACAAGCCGTGTCTAGTAGATTCTTGTTTATGGGTGTGTTGTGAACCACACTTATAAGCCTCCCTCTAGATCGTGTGGTAGAGCTCAGTTGTAATAATTCAAATTTCTAAATTCTACTTTATTCGTAATGGAATGATACCTCATCCAAATAGACAGTTGGTAAGAGATTGAATATGGTCGTGGAAGAGTTGAGTCGGAGGAAATCAATTCATCATGCTTATGATGAGTAAATGTGAGGTCTTCAGTAGATCATGTGTGTACTAAGATTTGTAAGTTTCTTGATAAGGAGATCTAAGGCAAGAATATCTGTCTACCCATATGATAAAAACAAATAAGAGAATCAGAAGGTAAATACAAGTTTCAAAAAGTAGAAGAAACAAGGTGAAGAAAGGTACGAGGTACCTAGTTAGTGAAGATTATCAGTAGTTACAATTGAGACAGAGAAATATAAGTATTCTGGGTTACCTTCAACAATAATAGAGGTATGTACAATTGTCCACACCCATCTCAATTGTGCCCTATGGGAGCTAACAAATATAATTTAAGAGAAGGATGGGATATCAGGATCCAGTTGAGGTTAGAGTAACCCAAAAATTGAGGATGGACTGTTATCATTATCTAACATTTTTGAAGGGTAGTGCAGGACATGGTAATAGTTCTCATTGAGAGATAGCCAGGTGGTGCACTCTAGAATAATACAGCCGGATATGAATACTAGAATGTTCAGAAAGTTCAGAAGACAGGCACCGAAATCCTATAGGGGATGAATATTTACCTTAGGATGACTCCTACCTCTAGTAAAGAGAGAATGTTAGTCAACCCAAGAGACAATGAGATGGTTCAAGGGGATCTAAAAGCGAAAGGTTGTTTTTTTGAAGTTTTTGGAATAAGGTAATACACAGAGATATTAGCAGGAGAATAAGAAGATAGTAAATGAAGAATTATGAGTAAGATGTGATAAATGAGTGATAACGGTAAATCAAAATATGACAGGATGACAGAATCTATAGTCAAGTGAAGGAAAAGATAAGAGGAGACATTCTTTGAGACAATAAAAGTATAAGCCATATAGTCATATCCGCATTTCGAGAAATCAATTTCTGAGTCCATCGTGATTATCAAAAGAAAAAGTTAGACCCCCGAGTAATAGAAATTAGTATAGGATAGTAAAAAAAAAATCGAACATGAATTAGGGATCGAAGGAATTGGTAATAGTCAATATTGTTTCAGAGATCGTGTTTCGACAATAATAGAATGAACAATAGAAGGATAACCTTTTACAGTCATTCACGAAGAAGCTTCCCTAAAGCAAGAACTATGAACAGAGTTAAAATTCAGGGACTAAATGTTCCAATTACACCAGGTGTCACCCTTGTGCATAAGAAATTTAATTATCCCTGGTGTAGAAGAGTTACCGCAAGGCGAGTAATATGTCAGTGAAGGTGTGAAAAAAAATGCCAAAGATGAAGAGGTAAGTAAAATGGTAAAGGAAGAATGTGGTAAAAAGGTTAAAGGAATGAGATTGCATTTATTCAGATCCTACAGATATAATATGACTCCAGAACATTATGCAAGCATGATGCTGGGGAGAATCAATAAGGGTTCGCACTCGATGATATTGTTAAATAAGTGGGAATGAACACTTGATACATAAGGATCCCATAGGAGAGGTAATTTAAGACAAAGGACATAACCTAAGAGGCGTTACATAATATACAGATATGAGAGTTGACCAATGGGTAGTCTGTAGTTGATTCAGGTAGAGCCTAGTTTTGGCTAGATAGGAGGATACAGAGAAATAAATAGATCATGCAAGATAAACGTATTCAGTCTCTCAATACGACATCGTAATCCTCGAGAAATATTCAGATAGGATTTGGGATAGTAGAAGGTACAAAATAAGTGTTACAGAAATAAAAAGAAGTGCCACTAGGGAGACAACTGAAATTTCAATTCAGAAGCAACCCCTACGAGCACAAGGGCGCGAAGGTAAGTAACTAAGGATAATGATAGGCGAGTAAGAACATCAGAAATACCGTGGGGTATACAACTAAGCTCGCAGCTTTACAAGAGTTAGAGGGTCTTCCCTAAGCACTGCAACGAAAGACCAGCTGAGGAAATAAAGAAGAAGGCTTCAACATAAGCATCGCGACCTAAAGAAGAAATGGTCTTGTAACAGTAGTCTCACTATAATATTGTATGCACTCCATAGGAAAGTGATGCATATCATGGCTAATGAACGAGAAGAAGAAGAAAAAATCAAGAGTTGATAATTGAGATCATATGAGATACAGGAAACTCCAGTATTCGTGGGCACTAAGATAAGCCAAGTATCGATGTAGCAAGTGACAGAACCACCAGGAAAAGTAATTGCTTACATTTAAAGACAACTGAGAAGGCATGAAAGGAAATCTATGGTGCTAGCATGTTAAAAGGAAGGTTGTGAGTAGTATAAATAGATATGCGTAGGTCGCAAGCTAAAGTATGGTAGAGCAACAATGTTTTAGCTAGATAGGAGTAAGGATAAGAAAAGGTGAATGAGAAGGTGACGAGAATAGGTAAGTCCTCGGGATTAAACCCATCACAACAAAAGAGTTGATGGTTTCCATAAAGCTATAAAAAGCTCAGTATAGCATGAGTGAACTCAAATGAGCTTAAAACTTGGAGCATTTAGAAGAGATGGAATTCTACCCTGGTAGTAAAGTAAGGGTGTATCTGTGATAAATGATAAGAGGATGACGTTTAGGCCATTGATTGAGTAATGAATTAAAGAAAAAATGGATTTCATGGATGAAACAGGATTAGGATGCCGACTCCTCCCGATAGGATGAATCACATTGGTATGCTATGAAATACAGTTATTGGAGTATAGTATCGTCCCTAAGTGGATCAGGAAAATCACTTCAAATGTTCCCCGATGAGACGTGAGCCCTAGTGACGATATATTACATAAGAGGCTTCAAGTTATTAGTGGTAGATTATAGATTAACATTAAGGTGAATCAACAATGGATGGATGAAAGTTACAAATATGAGATGAGATTAGGCTGTCATTATTAAGATGAACAGTATTAAGGAAGCAATAAATGGCTTAGATTTATACATATAGGATAAGCGGTGAGAGAGTAACCTAGGGTTGGGTGGCAGGCCTCGATAATAATACCCTGAAGTAAGAGTTATGGTACAGTATGACCTACCTAGTTGTGGTAAAGCCATAAGCATAGAAAGCTGAGCCTATGAAACAAGATATACCAATAGTCATAAGTTCAAAAAAGTACCAAGCAAAGAACTTTAGTACATATACAGATGCCCAGAGAGACAGCTTGTCTATATATGTTCGGTATGTGAAGCCTAGAGATTGATTAAAAGCTAACGAAAAAAAGGAGATAAAAGTCTTTTTGGCGCACATTCAAGGTTAGAATCTTACAGGTTTCATGAAAGAAGGTAGAAACAGTTACAAGATTGCAAGAATTTCGACCACAAGTCGTGGAGCGAGAATGAGGCCTAAAGGGGGAATGCCCTAGCCTTTGGATTTATTCACCGAACAAATCCTTGGATGGAAAAGGAAATATTAAAGTATTCATAAGAGATATTTCTTGATAGAAGGATAAGTGCATTAGTCAACATTCGAGGACGAATGTTCCAAAGGAGGGAATGATGTTACACCCCATGTTTTCGTACATGAGAGTACGTCGTAAGCCAATTGACGTAATCTGAGAAATAATATTATATTTGGAAGTATATAAAGTAAGTTAATCATGTTACCTTGGAGGTTACAAATATTTAATATCTTGAATAACGAGTACCAAGAAGGTTGGAAATCTTAGAAGCTAAACCAATTGAAGAAAATAAGTTTCGTCGAAAGTCGACGAGTTTGGAATGTTATAACATGTAATTTAGGGTGAGACTATGGTTAATTACATGATAAGGAGGTTATTCTATGAGATATTCTTGTTGTATGATAGTCGTGTGCTATGTTTTGAAGTCCAGTAAGTTGTGGAAAAAAAGTTGGCAAAGGTCTTCACAAGTTACATTCATAATTGTGCTGAAAATTAGGTCAAATGTAACTGCAGTTTTCTCCCAATATACTTGGAATTATTGGATGATATACCAACTAAATTGAATATATATTAGTCTAGTTTCTAAATCATTAAACTGTTTGTCTATACAACGTCGTAGTAGATAAATATTCTTGTTTTAGTGAGACTGCGCCAAACAACTCTCTATGGGACCCACATAGGCGGTTTAGATATGTTGATATATATAAGTCGCCTCAACCCCTATTTTAACTCATTGATTTTCAGTATCTACAGACCCTATACACCTTAAAACGCTCTCTCAAGGTTCTATCATGATCCAAGCTCAACCAAAGGGCAAACAACACAAAACAAGTGTCGGAAATCCCGTCGCGCTAGTAAGTTTCTTGTTCTTCTTGTTGTTGCTGATTTTTGGGTGGTTCCAGATCGTGTGGGAGGTTGTTTTAAGTGTTTTATGATCTGTAAGATACTCTACCATGGTTTTCATATCAACCCTAGGTTATTTCAAGTCTTGCAAATGGATTACACTATATTTCAACATCAAAAGTTAGTTCTAGTTAAGAATAACACTTCTTTGAGGTTGTGTTGTCATTGAGGATAGTTGTGGGCTGTATTTTGCTTAAATTTAAAGATTTTGATACTGTTTAAGGTGAGTATAACATCCTACTAATTGTGCTTAAGCTTTCTTGTATGTTGGTTAAGTTGTTAGGATAATAAACTACAAATAATACTTGAATTAGCTTAAGCCACTTCTGTGGTGTTGTATTGCCATTGAGGGCTGTTGTAAGCTAAATATAACTTGGATTTCAACTTGAAGCTACTGTAGGAGTTATGTATATTGTGTTCTTGCAGGTTCTTAAGGTTATCTTGATGTTGATTAAGTTAAATGGTTGGAGACATGAACTAGTGAATTAAGTTGCAAATTGAAGAAAGTTGGAGGTGTGGATTGTTTTCTTTGTTATAAATATATGGTACAAGGATGGAATCATTGATGAATTACTTCATTTTCATATTAATGATGTTCTTAAGTTAATGTAAGAAGTCTATAATGGGTGATATGATTTATACGAATCCCGATCGAGGTTGCCGCTCAAAATGATTGTTGAACTAATCGGAGAGCTTATTGTGAATTATATTGTTGTTGTTGGGATGTTTGGTGACTTTTGGTAACATATGGGATGTAAAAAAATAGGGGAGGTACTGTCCGTTTTCTTGTAGAATATTGGGTTTGAAATATGAGAGTTACAATGCTTATATGATGATGACGAAGTCGGGTTAATCATTGTAGACGTAAGAAGATCATATTGAGCTTTGTTGACAATTGGAGAGAAGATAGTAAAGGTATGTTAAGGCACTTCGTTCATTCTTTTGGCATGATCTAAAGTGAAACGAACGTAAACGATACACTATTTCATAATAAATCTACTCCTAGAAACTAAGGTTTTCCATGTTGTTCTTTCCTTACAAAGTTATTCTGAGAAAGTATGTATGATCCTTGAGTCCTAGTGAAGTTCATATGGATGGTATGATGTCCATAATGTTAATCGAAGGTGCAACTACCTTACGTCACTCCGAAAGGTTTATAGCGTGATTTCATTAGTCCGGTATGCATTATCTATATAGTATCTATTTTACTCTATCCAGCCGCACTATAGTCGACCGGTACGACAGCTATTGTGCAACCACTGATCAGTTGGGTTTACCGAGCTCCACGTGTCCGGGTACGATTCTACCGAGCCTTATGATGGCCAGGTATGTTCTTACCGAGTCCTCTTTGAGGTCGGGTACGATATTATGATGATGATGCCCACAGAGGCGGATGTTTTTAAAAGATTATGTATATATATGTATCACGCATTTCATGTCACTATCTCTTAAAGGCACTCAGATGCTACATGTTGTATCTCCAATATCTCTAATTTACATTATTTTTCTTATTTATGCTTTTCTACCTTACATACTCAGTACTTTATTCGTACTAACATCCCTTTTTCCTGGGGACGCTGCGTTTCATGCCTGCAGGTTCCGATGGACAGATTGAGAGTCCTCCTAGTAGGCTATCAGCTCATCAGAATGTGTAGTTTCTTCGAAGTTGCCTATTTGGTCAATATGATTTGGACATGTATTGATTGGTATGGCGGGGCCCTGTCCCGTCCTTTATGATGTTTATGTACTCTTAGAGGCTTGTAGACAGATGTCAGGTATATGGGTACTTGTATGGCCTTGTCAGCCTATGTTTTGAGTTTACAGTTGATCATGTCAGCCTTATTGGCCCGTAGGTCACATGTATAAGTTTCTATATCATGTTGGGTCGTCCTATGTCTAGAATTTCCTTATGTTTTATTTCGGTTATGTCATGATGACACTTTTGGCACATTTATCCATGATAGTACGATAAGAAAGATATGTTACGTTGGTACTCGGTTGAGTAAAGTACCAGGTGCCCGTCGTGGCCCTTCGGTTTGGATCGTGACATGCACAGCCTAACCCACTCTATGCGTTCGCACACCTACACATGCGTTCACATAGCTCAAACATCCATCCCTCTCACGCGCCTCAGAACCACTATGCGATCGCACAAGGAGCCACGCGACCGCACTGCTCAAGAATGCCCAACCTATGCGATCGCAAACCTTATTACGCGATCGCATAGAACAAATTTCCTGCCTCAATCTTTACTCTACGTGATCGCAGATGAACTCACGCGATCGCAATGAAGAAACCACTGTTGCTAAAACACCAGAAAAACAGCAGACTCCTTAAGACCAAAAATGCCCGTTTGAGCATTCGAAATACACCCGAGGCCCCCGGGACCTCAACCAAACCTACCAACATATCCCATAACATCATTCAAACTTAGTCGAGCCTTCGAAACACCAAAAACAATGCAAAAACACCAAAATCACATCAAATTCAAGCCTATGAACTTTGAAACTTCTAAATTCCGCCAATGATGTTGAAACCAACCAAAACACATTTGATCAACTTGAACATTTGCACACATATCCAAAATGACATTACGAACCTGATCCAACTTCCGGAATTCCATTCCGACCCCGATAGCCTATTTTCCCCTGCCGAAACCGCCAAAAACTAACTTTCGCAAATTCAAGCCTAATTCTACACCGGACATCATAACATCATTCCGAACAAACTCCTAAGTCCCAAATCACCTAACGAATCTGTCCAATACATAAATCCACATTTCGAGGTCGTTTACCAATAAGTCAACTCCTAGTTGACTTTTTCAACTATTAAGCTAATTTAAGAGACTAAGTGTCTCAGTTCTCACCACGACCACTCCGAACCCGAACCAATCGACCCAACACAACAAAAATAGGCTAAGCAACATACGATAAATCAGAAATGGGGGAAACGGAGCTAATCTCACGGAATGACCGGCCGGGTCGTTACATTTGGGAGCCTCGTTGTGCCCGAGGTAGTCCTAGAGACAAGTTGATTTGGAGAACTTAGATGCCAATAAATGACTCACTTTGTTAATATAAAAAAATAGACGAATCCCAAAATGACACTAAGATAATAAAAGAAAAGTCACTATTGGCACTTGACGTTACATTTAGGAAAAAACAGGTACATCTAATATACTTGGTCCCAGAATGTCCTTCCCCAGGCTTAATCTTTTTGACATATTTTGGATCATGCCGAACCTGGGGACTTCGTGCCTCACTTTTTGCAAAAATAGATAAGGTTATACCCTTACCCCCGCCAGACTCGACTATTTATACACTTATGATTAGCATACAAGCATTTAGTTCTCCAAATAAATGCACAACACGTGATTGCGTCTGTTGGGATTATGAAAAACCTGGTAGACTTTTGGATAAGGCTGTCTTAAAGGGTTATTGTGCGGACAACACATTAACCCGGCTAGGTTTGACCATGATGCATGTATAATATAACAGAGTAAGGTTTCTATGAGGTCTTAGACTGGTACCCTCAAGCGGACAACTTGAGGGGGAAGGCACGGAACCGTCGACTGCACCGTTGATCGACTAGTTTTACCGCAAATAAGCCTTTTCGAATTTAGGGGTTATATAAAATGGAAGAACGAAACCACTCATCAAGCGTTGCTATAGGATTTGTATAGGCACGAGTGGAATATGATGTTGAGAATGATTATGCAACAATAAATGAGAAATAAAAGCATGTTGTCATGTATTGGCACGTTATGAAAGTAGTAAATACAACAGTTATGATTGAAAAGCAGTTACAAAGGAAAACAAAAAGAAACATGTCAGTTTTGATTTTCAAAAGAACAAGCACTTGAAAGAGATAAACAATTAATTGCACATAAAGGGGGAAAGGGAAAGGTCGCAAGTATTAACAAAGTAAAGACAAGTTCATAAAGCAGTTTGAAATGGTAAAAGCCTATATATAATACCTAGCAGAGTCACCATGTTGTCGCGCCCCCCTCTCTTCTCTCTTTCCTTTCGGATCAGTCAGGGTATTCGACATTATTGGGACAACTCGTTTCCTTTTGGGAAAAGGGTAAGCAATTGAAGAGTCGCTACCTAACGAATTAAGGTGCGTTAGGGCACCTACTAAGGGTCATTTACAAACACAGATTGGATAACCAGAGATAGGGTAAGGGCTTGAAATTACTTCAAGGGGAAGGTGTTAGGCACCCCTCGAAGTCCACAACTGTGTTTCACGGCCAAACAAACTTTGTGAATTTTAAAACAGGTAGCACATAAGCAATAAAAGCACATAGGTAAACAAATAAAGGTTTATTTGAGAAGAATCGTAGTCTAAGCACACATATGTGCTAAAGTTTTTAAAAGATTTAAAGTCTAGGCACATATACAAGGTTTTGAAAGATTTACAATCTAAGCACACATGTGTAAAAGATAGGGGGTCCTAGGTTGTTTATCCTATAGGATCATATCCATGCAATGCCCGGTAATCACTCCTCAATGAGGGGATACACATTGCATTAGCGCACAGGTCATCATATCCATGTCTACCCTTTCCCAACTCTTAGTGGTTATTAAGCGAGTTTATTTAACGACCTCTATGCGAGCTGTTACCCGTCCCTTCTTAATGGTCCTGGAGGAGATTAGGACCTCTACCTATATGCAGTTCTAGAAAGACCCCTAAGGTTTAAAAGGAGAAAATACTAGACGATAGACAAGAACAAATAGGACTTTAGCAGATAAAGGCAGGAAAGAGCAATTAAGAGGCTCAGATTTACCTCCACAGATAATGCACGTAAACAGCACGACTCAAACACAAACAAGAGTAGTATTATTAGGCAGGATCCTAAAACATGATGTTTAAGTGAATATCAAAACACAGAAGATATGCAGTTTTATTTTTATAAACCTAGAAGCATGGGACCTAATCAGTTTGCCTACTGATTTTAAGCACGTTAACCATTAAGCAGTAAACACAAAAGCAACAGTTTTCCAGTTTTATAATGGTTGGTTACCTAAGTCTTGCCTAGGCGTGGGGGGAATGCACAATAGTTACCAGAATTATTAAAACAGTTTAGAAGTTGTTTTACCTAAATCATGATGTTCTAAGTGTTGCAAAGACACATGGGTTATTACCAGTTTTACTAACATATGATAATCATATGTGAGACTGTCTTGTGTCCCTTTTTCAAGTATCAGTAGTTTAGCTAGGTATGACTTAGTGAGATCCTAAAACAGGGTATCTAGTATGAAAATTATAAGATGCAGAATGATTTATATGCAAAATTCCTAAAAAAATATGATTTCTAGATGCACAGAAAGTTATAGCATGATTTCAGAATAAGCAGTAGCAACAATTTTCATGTTAATGTTGTTATTTAGCCTAGAACAAGGATTTCTAAGTGATGAAAAACAGTAAACCTAAGAACATGATATCTAATGCATGAAATGCTTAAAATGTATTGGTCCTAAACATGGATTCTAATGCGCACATAGAAATGTAAGCCTAAGGCATGGTTTCTACCCCATTGATATCGACAACAGACATGGCTACCCTCCCCTTTTAACTATCAATCCCCAAATATTCGTTTACAATAATTATTACAAACCAATGTGAATGAATTACATAAATAGATAAAGAAAAATAACTTACACTATAGGGAGCCTGAAAACAGGCCCAGATTCTCAGAACCTCAAATGCCCAAATGTTTCATTTCCTTTCTCATATCCGGGTGTGTAAGAATTCCCTAAGGACCTCAAGGGATCCCCGGCAGTGCTCACACCCAGATTCCACAACCATAATTGAGTAAGTGCAGTATGGAAGTGCCAGCCCCAGTGCATCAGAGTTCAGAGGGATCTCACAGAAATCTCAAGGCAGTCATACACTGGAGGGGCATAACTTAAGGACCTAAGAGTAGAGTGAGAGTGTTTGACATAGTTTTGGAAAGGTTTAACAGGAAAGCAGTATTTGAAAAAGAGACCCAGTTGAAGTAGTTTTATAAAATAGGAGAATTGTTTAGTAAAATAGCTTTTGAAAACAGTTATGTAATTTAAACAAACAGTAGGTCAGTCAAACAAGTTCAACAATACTCAGAGAACAAACCTTCACACAGGGATAACTGGGTATTGGGTACAAGTAGAGCAGGTATAATGAACACATAACAGACATGGGTCCTTGGCAATTAGTGCAAATAGTAAGACAAAGATTCAGGAGTGCTAATTAAAAGAAAGTCACAGAATCAGAAGTGCTCTAGCGGATTCACGGGGTTGGGAGATACTATAGTATAGGATTTCATACTAAACATGATTGTGCATAGCATCAAGACAACTTAGGATAACAAATCAATAGGTGCATACCAGAACTAGGCAACCAGTACACAAGCATCAAAACAGAGTTGAGTCACACTGAGTCAGATTACAGGTTTATAAGAACATGCTAACCCTAAAGAGTTAAGACATAACTAGGATACTAGATGAAGCAATGATGCAAGGATGTCAATTACATGTTAAACAGTGAAACAATAGATAGAAACAGATTAGGAACATGATAAACTGAAGCAGTAAAAGAAACATATTGGTTTTGGGACTTGAAATGAAAATCAGAACATACGAGTA
This sequence comes from Nicotiana paniculata, assembly GCA_005239505.1. Lineage (NCBI taxonomy): Eukaryota > Viridiplantae > Streptophyta > Magnoliopsida > Solanales > Solanaceae > Nicotiana > Nicotiana paniculata. Next base: position 29,378 of record ML357060.1, on the reverse strand, counting down.
AAGAGACAGTAAACACAAAAGTGAAGGGACGGGAGAGCATAATAGTTAGCCTTGGCTTGAAGCCGGCTAACTTAGAATAATAGTAAGTAACACAGAAAGAGAGCAGAAAGCTTTGAGTTTTTGAACCAAATGTGTTCGTGTGTGTTGAGTCTGTTGGTTGGTGAATGTGTATATATATATATATAGTAATTTGAAACTAGGTAGAATAAGGTAAGAATCACAATTAGGCAGTAAATTATGGAACTCAGAACCAATTAGAGTAAAATCAGTGCAAGTACTCCCTTGATTAAGGGAGTTAACTTAAACGGTATGAACAAGTAACAAATAAGGAAAGAAATCAATGTGTAACTGGAGAATAACATATAAGGAAACAATTCAAACAGTGCAAGTACAGAACATGTAATTAGGACTAGGTACATAAGGTTCTAATTAAGGAAATATCATAAGAATCAACTAACAGTATAGTCAACCATAAAATAAGGCGAGAAAATAACTTAGAGGTCGGAAATCAGTAAAAGATATCATCATAGGAAATCAGTAAAAGGTGTTAATCACAGAAAATTAGGGATTCAAATAGGAACAGTACTGATTAAGGGGAGAATTAACACAAAATGTCTATGAACAAACAAAATAAACACATAATTGGCAAGTAGAAGTAAAGTCAGAAACATAGTAAAGTAAGAATAACATAGAATCAGGGATTTAACAGAGAAGATAGAACTGATTAGAGGAATTAACAAAATAAACATAATATAAGCGGAAGAAGTAAGAATCAGAAACCCTACTGAACATATTACCAAAGACGGACTCAGAATTATACCAAGTGTTAAAACTAAGGTTTTATGATAACAAGTTATGACTAAAAAGCAATTTTAACAAAAGGTCATTTTAAACATCAGAGAACAACATTAAAAGACTAGAAATATATTTTGAAGAAAAGTTTCGAAAATCGTAATGGAAAAATAAAGCGACGCTTTGAGAAATCGAAAGGCTTTTTCATGAAACAAACGAAATAGCTCAGAAAGACCCCAGATCTGTTATAGCTCTAAGAGGTACAATAGAAGAGGTTAGGGTTTTCTAGAAAATAATCCAGAAATAGAGAGACCGGCTTAGAAACCCATAGGTTAGCCGGAAAAAGGAAAGATCTTACTCGATCGAGCCATGGTGGCCTGAGAATAGTGAGCACAGGCCCAGGGGTGAGTGGAATGGACACTGGTCCCTTGAGGACCTCAAAGAAGGCAGGAATACCGGCACAGGAGAGCCATTAAGGCTGGAGGATGGTGGTAAGCCCCCATAGTCCACAGTATGAGAGCACCGGCGAGGGGCAACTAGGGTTAAGGCAGAGAGCGTTTGAGATAAGAAGAGAGGAGATGACGGCGAAGTATGAGAGGAGAAATGAGACAATAAGGGTTTGGGGGGGGTAGACTATTAGGTTAATTATTGAAAGGGGGATCTGGTTCGTTGATCAAAAATTGATCAACGGTCCAGATTAAACAAGACATTGGGTTGGGGGATTAATGGCTTTGGGCTTGGGGTATTTGGGCTTGATTTAATCAGGTTTGGGTCTGGTCTAATACGGAGTGATTAATCAATTTAGGCTAAAAGTGAAATAGGCACGGGTTATTTGTTAAATACCCAGATAGTTTAATTAAAATAGCTTTATAAGGTAATTACTATTTATAAAAATGAATCATATGCATGGAAATAACTTTAAAAATGGTTATTTGATATTTAAAAATATAGAAAGCTAATTTCTGGTAAAAAAATAGTATAAAATTACATGCTTAGGCTATAATTGTAAAGTTATTGCAATTATATCCAAAAGATGCCAATTTGGACAATTATGAAATAATTTGATCTTATTAGGACCATAAACAATGAATTAAATCAAGATATTCCATTGAAATCATTTGTGATGCGATTTTGTAATTATTTATGGGAAATAAAATGCTAGATAAATTAGACAAAATATAGGAAAATCATGGAAAAATACCAATCGTTATTAATGCATGATTTTGAAGGTACATATGCAATTTTAAAAATATTTTGGGAAAATTGTGTTTCAATAGACCCGACCGGTCATTTTGAGCTCTAGCGCGTCGTTCGGTGGTTTGAGGCCATAAGTAGCTTCACTTCAGGTATTATGACTTGTACGCGTGGTCGGAATTGAATTTCGGGAAGTTCGGAGTTGATTTGGAAAGAAAATTCTCATTTTGAAAACTTTAAGTTGGAAGAACGACTAAGTTTTGATTTTTGAGTAGACAACCTCGGAATCGGGATTTGAAGGTTCCAACAGATTCGAATAATGATTTTGGACTTGGGCATATGTATTGGATGCGCCGGGAGCGTTTCGGCACCTATTATGGAAAGTTGGTATTTTGGAAGGATTTCATAAATTTGGGTTGAAGTGTATTTTAATGTTATCGATGTTCGTGTGTGATTCCAATTTTGGGAGTAGCTCTGTATGGTTATCCTGGTCTTAGGGACGCGTGAAGATGTTGATTTGGAGGTCCGCAGGTCATTTTTGGGTCATTTGGCGAAAGTTGGAATTTGAAGGTTTTTGGGAAGTTTGATCGGGAGTGGAATTTTTGATATCGGGATCGGATTCCTATTTTGGAAGTTGGAGTAGGTGCGTAATGTCAAATGCGACTTCTGTCCAAAATTTGACGTCAATCCGACATGATTTGATAGGTTTCGAGTCCGTGGTATGGTTAAGTATCGAGCTTTTGTAGTGGGCTGTGAAAGGGGCATAGAGCGTCCTATGTTATTATCGGTCTGGATTGCAGCATTGGGAGGAACGGGAGGAAATAACTTCAGATTCGTAGAGAGATTATCAGAATGGGTGTACCAGTTGAAGATGCGAATGTGCATACAAGGAGATATGAGATGGTTCGTGGGTTTTGAGACAACATGACATCGTGAAATAAGGTCACTCAGGATGAGTGCGGATTGGGTTCATTATATTTTAAATGGAGCTATTATTATTCCTAAGGCAAGTATAGACTGAATCAGAAGAAGTTGGTTCGGTTAGCAATGGTTAGATCGGCATGGAGGTGGCAATGATCAATTACTTTAGCGTGTTAAATTATGCAGGTGATTTGTGGCGTTATGTGCGAGGTTTTACGACTGCCGTAATTGATTTTTTTATTTGGAGGCATTCGAGTATTATGGCATGTTATGTGTAGATGGATCCCGAAAGATTTAGGTGGCGTAGACCACTACTTGATGTTTGTATTTTCTGCAGTTATGGGATTTCAGTCACGTGTTGCAATGGTTCTCCTGAAATGAGTTAAGTGAAAAGTTTCTATATGATGGGGTGTTTACTCTAATAGTGGTTTAGGAGTTATGATGGAATTCTTGTACCCTCGCATATTGGCATGATAGGCGCGGTGAGCGGTATGGGAATTGGAAGTTGAGGATCAACGTTGCGGTTCAATGTTGACAAGAATGTCGCGAGCTCGGATGAGCATGAAGAAATTCAGATGGTTAGAGTAAGCTGGTATTGTCTTTAGCATCACCTGAGATCGGTGTCTTGTGTAAGAGGCTTTGTGCACTGATTTGAAGATTCTTGATTTGCTTTACAGCATTAACGTGGTCGTTGGTATGGATGTGCAGACTTGTTACCTGGTGCGGAAAGTCGTGGGAGCGTATCCAGGAAGATTGTTTAAGTGTGACATGTAGTCACTTGATTGATTAAATATTGAAACGAACTAATGGAGATTTTGGTACTATTGCTAATGTGAGAGTTTAGGCCTGAAAGACGCTCTATTCAGTTGGTTGCAAATTATGGAAGTTTGTTTCGGATTCGACGGTTGTTCTTGTGTGTCATGGGAAAGAAGTTCATTGTGGATCCTTGAGAGGTTAATTTCCCAAGCATGGTATGATCAGGATCGATTTGAGGTCCGTTGATGGGTCCAAATGTGGATGTTTACTCCCCACCATCCTAGGTGCGTTCATTCAGCATACATTCCTCATAGAAGAGTATTCGGGAATTGTTTGTCAATTTCGTCGTCAGCTATTTCATGGAATACTCTATTTTGCTATGTCGGTTGTGAGACGACTCTATTATTTGCACATGTGTTGAGGTCTCGCGTAGTGATGGTGTTATGTGAATCGGATGGCTCTCGAGATGCAAATCAAATATCGCACCTTAGTTGTGCTTGAGATTTGTAGCGTATGACGCTACTCGTCTCCCCAGGATTTGCATTATGGACTTGGCGTGTATGGTTGATATTCGGGAATTTCGTGAGTATGAGTGTTACGGCTCGAGGTGTGTTTCCTTTAGATTATTATGTGTGGATCGGGTGGCACGCCGCCATAGGTACGCTGTTTGGATTGGGTGGCACGTCACGACAGGTATCATAGTTGGATCGGGTTGCACGCCGCAACAGCGTAATGTTGAGTACAGTTCCCTATATCTATTTTTGTTTGTTTAGTTTCTCACTTTCTAAGGAAGGTTCATAACATCCGTTCGATTGTTTAATTTGTTATGTAGGTTTAGTAGTTCTTTCCAGAGTGCATTTCCTTATGTATCATATTCAAGTTTGTAGCTTGTTGGCACATTGTGGCATCATACGAGACTTTTGGTAGTGTCTGAGGTGGCTTATTTCCTGAGCAGATTACACTAGGGGAGACGAGATTATTGGACATGGGAACAGTGCGATCAGATTTATATGAACCATATTAAAAAGAAAATATCGTTATTTGGTTCATAATGAGGTAATGGCTCGTGTCAAGAGGAGAGACTCGATGATTTGTTGACTCGGCAGTTGGTTATGAATCTCTATGCATCTCTTCCGTCGAGGCAGCATCGCAAGATTTGGAACAAGACTTATATGTGTCATGAGGTGCGTTGTGGGCATCAGATTCGTGGGATTTCGGCTATTGTTATCAGAGGATGTTATTATGGTCATGTGAATTACGCGGTGAATGGTTTGAATTCATAACAGGTGTACAATCATGTTTTGGTACAGTGTGTAGTGACTGATACGGTGTTCGTATGTTGAGAGCAGACCCGGTGGAGGATTCCGGATGTTAGAATCTTCGGACTGGCTCTAAGGCTTATTGACTAAATAGAAGGGAGAATCTTTGGACTGGCTCAAGTTAATGTGCTCAACTGGGTTATGGTAGCACAGTTAGTTGCTCAAGGGGATAAATAGTGATTTCAGACAACTCCAGAGCAGTTCCTAGCACGTTCGAGGACGAACGTATGTTTAAGTGGGAGAGAATGTAAAGACCCGCCCGGTCATTTTGAGCTCTAGCGCATCGTTCGGCGGTTTGAGGTCATGAGTAGCTTCACTTCAGGTATTATGACCTGTACGCGTGGTCAGAATTGAATTTTTGGAAGTTTGAGTTGATTTGGAAAGAAAATTCTCATTTCAGAAGCTTTAAGTTTGAAGAATTGACTAAAGTTTGAATTTTGAGTAAACGACCTCGGAATCGGGATTTGAAGTTTCCAACATATTCGAATAATGATTTTGGACTTGGGCGTATATCCGGATCGGATTTAGGATGACCCGGGAGCGTTTCGGCACCTAGTGTGGAAAGTTGGTATTTTGGAAGGATTTCATAAATTTGGGTTGAAATGTATTTTAATGTTATCGATGTCCGTTTGGGATTTCGAGTCTGGAAGTAGCTCCATATGTTGATCCTGGTCTTAGAAGTGTGTCTGAATGTGGATTTGGAGGTCCGTAGGTCATTTCAGGGTCACTTGGCGAAAGTTAGAATTTGAAGGTTTTTGGGAAGTTTGACTAGGAGTGGACTCTTTGATACTGGGGTCGGATTCCGATTTCGGGAGTTGGAGTAGGTATGTAATGTCAAATGCGACTTGTGCGCAAAATGTGAGATCAATCAAACGTGATTTGATAGGTTTCGGCATCGAATGTAGAAGTTTGAAGTTCTAAAGTTAATTAAGCTTCAATTGGGGTGCGATTCATGGTTTTGACGTTGTTCGATGTGATTTGAGGCCTCGAGCAGGTCCGTGTTAATTTTTTGCGACAGGTTGGTGTGATCGCACGGGGTCTTGGGGGCCTCGGGTGTGTTTCGTGATGGTATCGGATCATGTTAAGCTGTTATGGAACTGTTGTTGCTAGTTCTAGTTTTGTCCTTCGCGAATGCGAAGGGAGTTCCGCGTTCGCGAAGAGGAATTTTGAGGCTGCTGGGAATTGGCCTTCGTGAACGCGAGGCGGTTGACGCAAACACGAGGCAGAAGCTGGCAAAACCTTCGCGAACGCGAAGAAGGAAGAGGATTGGGGGGACCTAGAGCCATTTAGCCTTTGCGAACGTGGAGCTTCAACCGCGAACGCGAAGCAGTAGGGCCTGAAGGCATCGTGAACGCGAGGACTTGGTCGCGAACGCTTAGAAGGGGGCAATTGTGCTGGTTAAAAGCGGGATTTATCCCATTTCACTCATTTCTCTCTTGGTTTGGGAGATTTTGGAGAGGCTTCAAGGGGATATTTTCATCATCTATGCCAAGGTAAGTTATTCCCACCTATTGAAAGTTAAATACTTGGATTATACACAGATTTTTACATGGAAATTCCTGGAAAATTAGTAGAAATTTGAGATCTTGAAGAAAAACCTAGAAATTGGTATTTATGGATTTTGACCACGAAATTAGACATGCAATTGGAAATAAATTATATATTTGAGTTCGTGGGGTTATGGGTAATGTTTATCTTCGAAAATATTCAAAATCCGGGCACGTGGGTCGGAGGGTTTGTTTTATCGACTTTTCGAGCGGGGTTGGAAATTGTTGTAAATTGGATTATAATGAGTATTAGGGTATATATTTATAGATTTGCACATTTATTGACTAGATTTGGAGTGATGGGCGTCGTGTTGAGCTGTTGGAAAGGATTTGGAGCTGGTTATGGAATTTCGGAGCAAGGCAAGTCTCTTTTCTAACCTTGTAAGAGGGAATTAACTCCATAGGTGAATCAAATTATTATGTGCTCCTATTTGTGGGGGCTTCGTACGCACGAGGTGACGAGAGTCTGTACTTCGCTACTAATTTTGCTTATGTCCAGGTAGTCTAGGACCCAAATCATGTTATACTTGCGATGTTTTCACCCTACATGTTAATTTACTTGCTTAAATCATATTGAAACTTGACAAAGTAATCGTAACAGGTTAAACTTCTTTTACTTAACCGTCAATGAGAATTGGTAATTATTTGAATATTTGCCCTTAATAAATCTTAAATTGGTTGTTTTAATGTATTTTCTCTTTTTCTGGAGCGGGCCGAATGCCTCGGTAGCAGATAGATGCATCTATGGTTTGTGTCGTTCAACCCTCGGCAGTGCACTGACGAAAATAAATTTGGGAAATTCATATCAGTAGAAGAATTTTTTATTTATTGTCTCGTTCTTGAGTTGTCATATGTTTCTACAAACCCTTGCTTATTTATAATATCGATATTTTATGGTTAGCCCATAGTAAGTGTCGGAGTCAACCCCTCGTCACTACTTCTTCGAGGTTGGACTGGATACTTACTGGGTACACGTTGATTTACGTACTCATACTACAGTTGTTGCACATTTTTGTGCAGGTGCATATATGTCTAGTGGCCTTGTGGGCGCAGAGAGCGGTTATTACGGGGACTTAGGTAAACTGCATTCCATGTTATGAGTCTGTAGCATGTCCAGAGTCTCCATTCGAGTTGCTTAAACACTCCTGTCTAATTGTATCCCAGACAGATGTAGTATTTTTATTGTATTTCCTAGTTGATGTTTATACACTCGTGACACCAGGTTTTGGGGTGCTTATGGGTTGTTCAGTATTGAAGTTGTAAATATATTGACATTTTCTGTGTAAATTTTATCTCTTACTATTTAATTGAAGAAAATTATGATTCAAAAATACTAAAATGAGTAATGAAGTTAATCATCTAATTGTTGGCTTGCTTGAGAGCAGTGTTAGGCTCCATCACGACCTTTAATAGATTTTGGGTCGTGACAACATGGCATCACAGCACTAGGTTCACTTAGGTCTCACGAGTCATGAGAAAGTCTAGTAGAGTCTTGGGGATCGGTATGGAGACGTCTGTATTTATCTCCGAGAGGCTACAGGGATGTTAGGAGCGCTTCTCGTATTCATTCCTCATTGTGCGATTTGATTCATTTGAGGCTTATGCCTTGGTTTCCTTCCAACTCAATCTTATGTGGCGTGAAGTGCTTGTTATCAATTGGGAATTGAGGAATTTTAATGTTACTACATATATGGGACAGGATGTTTCTCCCTGCGCATTCGAGCAAGTTATTATCGTCTTCTTACGGAAAGGTGTTCTGCCATTTCGGCTCAGTAGCTGTATTTCTGATGGTTTTGAGGCTATGCACAGGTTGCCATGATGTTCGTAAGTTGTTATCGCATAGTAATGATGTAATGGTAGGATGCTTGCCTATGTGTCAGGGCAGTGAATGATTTGATAGGAGGTTCTTCTCAGGCGTGATTCAGAGGTTCAGCATTTTATTTCCCGTGGAGGAAAGGCAATCGGCTAGTAATGTTCAGGTTTGGGTTGATGGAGTAACGAGACTTGGTATTTTCGAGCGTGGTGGAATTTTCATCTATGAGGTGGTGTCTTCGTCCTTGATTGAATGTGTTAAGTTCGTCGGTGTTATGGCCTTTTTCAATTTGCTTTGAGGCAGGGCATTGCGAGCGGGGAAGCTGTTGTCAGAGATCATGGTGTGCAGTGGTTCAGGATCAAATCGGTGTTCCTAGTGTTGATGGATCGAGAATGATGATCTTCGGAGAGGTTTAAAGTTGGTAGCGATCTATTGGTTCAAGTGCTACAGAGACAGATTTTTTATTTAAGGAAACAACTGGGCAGCAGAGGATGAGGAAGGACATGCGGGAGGTGTCTTGTGGTGGTTAAATTTCTAGAAGGCCAAGTGTGGGAAGCAGAAATCGAGTAGTTTCCTAAAGGAGAGGGTTTGACCAAAGCGGGAGAGTGGCAGAGTAGCATATGGGTTTTGTGGTAGTATAGCTACACACCTTGAGAAAAGTTTAGAGTGATTTGGGATTCATGGTGGGCAGTGACTAGGTCTACGGACTTAATTTGGAATATCGGCTACTATACTGGTGAAGATTGAACACGACAGAAAGGAGTTGCTTGATATAAAGAGAAATGCAACATGACTTCGGATTGGAATGTATTGGCGCACCTGTAGTTGATGTCAATGGGGAGTGAACGGACTTGTAGAGCTGGTAGATTAGCACGGGCCCAGGAGGGTTTACCTATTTCGTAGTAATTGTATTTAGTGCAGCATCGTTGGGAGAGGTCGGCATGGAATTTCCATATGTTAGTTATATCCTGTGAGCAGGTCAGCGGTTGCGTGGTGTTGATGAAGATTCTATGAAGAATCGTACTGGCTATCCGGTAAGGGATCGAATAGGTGAATGTGACTAGTGATTCAGAGTGCTCATGAGATGTTCGACAGGAAGGTTTCGAGAAATTTGGACGGTCGATTGTGTGAGATCATGTCAATGAGGAAGAAGGAGTCTTGGTGGGTTCTAGGGTTTATGTACTTGTAGCTTCAAGCTAAGTGGGAGAGCCTCACCGTCTATGATTGGATTGCATGGTTGTCTACTTGTGAGGTTTTTGGTTATCGACATATTAGTGGGTTATTACGACCAAGGAAAGAAAACATCAGTGGCAATTTGAGAAAAGGGATTTGGGGAATGTGTGCTATATTTGCCCTTATCGATTCATGTTCACGCTTCAGGAAGACTCAGAGTTTATGCTTCGTGTAGATGTGATGTACAAGGAAAGTGATTCATCTGGGAGCTTCTTTGAGAGGATGTTCAGGTGCTAGCAGAGCCTTGGAGTTTGACTATATTTGGGAACAAGTCAGAGTGGGTGACTCTCAACAATGGTCCTAGTGGGTTCAAAATTAAAGTGCGATGCCTAAGGATTTCGAGTCCATACTATGGTTAAGTATCGAGCTTTTGCAATGGGCTACGAAAGGGGCTTGGAGTGTCCTATGTTATTATCAGTCTACGGTGCAACATTGGGAGGAATAGGAGGAAATAACTTCGGATTCATAGAGAGATTGGTGTACCAGTTAAATATGTGAATGTGTGCACAAGGAGGGTATGAGATCGTGAGTTTTGAGATAACGTGACCTCGGGAAATAAGGTCACTCAGGATGAGTGCAGATTGGGTTCGTTATATTTTGAATGGAGCTATTATTATTCCTAAGGCAAGTCCAGAGTAAATCAGAAGAAGTTGGTTCGGTTACCAATGGTTAGATTGGCATGGTGTTGGCAACGATCAGTTCTTTTAGCGTGTTAAATTATGCAGGTGATTTCTGGCGGTATGTGCGAGGCTTGACGGCCGCCATAATTGAGTTATTTTATTTTGAGGCATTCGAGTATTATGGCATGTTATGTGTAGATGGATCCCTGAAGATATAGAGTGGCTTTGTCACGATCCCAAGTCCTAAACCAGTCGCGATGGCACCTATCGCGGAACTAGGCTAGCCAATAACCACATGTTCACAATTTCTTTCAAAATCCCAATCAAATTCCAAGCATTTCATAAAATATACAGCATTTACTAAATAAAGTAGGCCAATATACAGTGCCACCACCCCAAAACCCGGAGCCAACATGTCATGAGCAACTAAGGAAAATAAGCCAAAGGTATAATATTATAATACAAAACCTCCGAATAAATAGCTAGATACAACAAGAAGGGAAAACAGAGATGCTGCAGACACTGAACAGCTACCTTTATATCCCGCAATTCGGCTCCGTACGAAAATAGATGGCTAATGCTCGGTATCTGCACCTGAATCTGCACATAAGGGTGCAGGAAGTAATCTGAGTACGCCAACTCACTAGTAATGAAAATAAATCAAGTCTAAGCGGCAAGGAAACACATAAAATCAATGTCATCAAATCACAATATACACAGCCTTACTTCCAATAGTGTAAACATAGATATATGGAATCATCATGCCTTAAAACCAACTTCAGAAAAGTCCTTTGAAGAATGCATATTTTTAACAACTTCAAACTGAAAGATTTAGTATGAAAATGAAATAAATCATCTAGAGGCCCCTCGGGCAAAACATATTTCATAAGTTCAGAGTGAAAGTAGTAAAATCATAAGTAGCCCCTCGGGCATGCCTCACAGTCACTCATAATCAGTCGCTCAGCACCTCACAGTCACTCATGCCTCCCAATCACTCGTCACTCGGCACTCGGCACTCGGCACTCTGTGCGATCACTAGGGGTGTGTGTAGACTCCGGTGGGGCTCCTTCAGCCCAAGCGCTAATATCAAGCCACCTCATGGCATATCATATCCTCACAATCAGGCCTTCGGCCTCACACAGCAGAACCACTCGAAAGGCCCCTCGGGCGAATCAGTAAAACAGGGTACTCGACCCAAAACATCATTTTTAAATCTCAAGGAGTGTAAATTAGGCTGAGTTTCGAAAATAGTAAGCACGATGTGGCTGAGTGAAATCATCAACAAATAGTGAGGAAAAACAGCAGTAAAAATCCCCCGAGGGGTCTAAAAAGGTCGGCACGAAGCCCCAAACACGGCTTTTATAACCCAAATATTTCAACAATCTTTAGAACAGAATTTAACATAAAGTTTTGAGTAAAGTATGCAACTCATTAGTTGCCGCGGAGAGGACCTAGTCCTATCCAAAAATCAGTGCGTGCCACATACTCTTCATCCGACATGTGCGCTATTCTAAAATCAGTAGAAATATGTAGTCCGGGGTTCCATACCCTCAGGACAAGATTTATAACTATTACTTACCTCTACCATACCACAATACTAGTCCGCTATGCTCTTGCCCTCAAATTGGCTCCTGATTGCTCCGAATCTAGCCAAAACCAGTTTAACATCATCAATATATACCAAAGGAACACAACCCAATCGAAAACTATCAAATTATACAAGAATCTCGAAATTCGGCCAAACCCGAGCCCCGGGTCCAAGCCTCAGAATTTAATAAAATTTGCATCACCAGAATCGTCGTCCTCCCACGATTCTATACATACCAAGAACACTAAAATCAGACCACAATTGCGCACTCAAATCCTCAAAAGAAAATTCCAATTTCCATGCACCCTTCTTCCCCAAATTTGGGTTTAATTCCAACAATTTTATGGTTTAATTGCTTAGAAAATGACATATAAACGAGTTATGAAGTTTAAAACCTTACCTCCAACTGATTCCCTTCAATTTCCTCTTCAAACCCTCTCAAAAGAGCTCCCAACTCGTTCAACAATGAAGGAAAATGAACTATTCTCGCACCAATGGCCTTTTAAAACATTCTGCCCAGCCATTAAATTTTCCTCAGTGCGATCGCGACTCTAGACACGCGATCGCGATGCACAGACCATCCACGAAATGCGATTGCATACCAATACACGTGATCGCATAGAACAACTCACCACCCCACACACGCGCCTCAGAATCCTCTACGCGATCGCACCAACACCAACGCGATCGCATTGCCTTACCTGACCAACCTATGTGATCGCAATCCTATCCACGCGATTGCATAGAACAAATCCTTTCATCCCCAGCTAGGTCTATACGATCACAAACATCCTCTCGCGATCGCGTAGAAGGTAACCAGAACCTCACACCAGCAAAAATGTGCCCAGTTTTCAAGCCAAGAGTTGGTCCGTCAACAACCCGAAACACACCCGAGGCCCTCGGGACCTCAAGAAAACATACCAACATACCCCATAACATCATTCAAACTTGGTCGAGCCTTCGAAACACCAAAAACAACGCAACAACGCCAAAATCACATCAATTTCAAGCCTATGAACTTTGGAACTTCCAAATTTCGCCAACTATGCCGAAACCAACCAAAACACCTCCGGTTGACTTAAAATTTTGCACACATACCCAAAATGACATTACGAACCTGCTCCAACTTCTGGAATTCCATTCCGACCCCAATAGCCTATTTTCCACTGCCGACCAGAAATCGACAAAAACTAACTTTCGCCAATACAAGCCTAATTCTACACCGGACATCAAAACTTCATTCCAAACACACTCCTAAGTCCCAAATCACCTAATGAAGCTATCTGAGCCATAAAATCCGCATTCCGAGGTCGTTCACCAATAAGTCAACTCTCAGTTGACTTTTTCAACTATTAGACTACTTTAAGAGACTAAATGCCTCAATTCTCACCATGACCACTCCGGACCCGAACCAACTAACCCAACACAGTAAAAACAAGCGAGCAATATATGACAAATGCAGAAATGGGGGAAACGGGGTAAATCTCACAGAACGACCGGCCGGATTGTTACATCCTCCCCCTCTTAAACAAACATTCATCCTCGAACGGGTCTAGAAACATACCTGGAGTCTCGAATAGGTGAGGATATCTGTCCCGCATCTCTCGCTCGGTCTCCCAGGTGGCATTCTCCACCGGCTGCCCTCTCCACTGAACCTTCACTGTAACTATATCCTTAGACCTCAGCTTCCTGACTTGTCGACCCAAAATAGCCACTGGCTCTACCTCATATGACATATCACCCTCAAGTTGAACCGTGCTGAAGTCCAAAACATGGGACGGGTCACCAACATACTTCTGGAGCATCGAAACATGGAATACAGGATGAATACTCGACAAACTGGGAGGCATAGCAAGCCTATAAGCCACCTCCCCAATCCTCTGAACCACCTAAAATGGCCCAATGAACATGGGACTCAGCCTCCCCCTCTTCCCAAATCTCATAACACCCTTCATGGGCGACACCTTCAGCAACACCTTATCCCCAACCATGAAAGACACATCTCGGACCTTCCGGTCCGCATAACTCTTCTGCCTAAACTGCACCGTGCGAAGCCGCTCCTGAATCAACTCCGCCTTACTCAATGCATCCTAAACTAAGTTTGTGCCCAATAGCCTAGCCTCGCCCGGCTCAAACCAACCAACTGGAGATTTGCACCTCCTACCATATAAAGCCTCATACGGAGCCATCTAGATACTCGACTGATAGCTGTTATTATTCGCAAACTCTGCTAGTGGCAAAAACTGGTCCCATGAACCACCAAAGTCAATCACACAAACATGCAACATATCCTCCAAAATCTGAATGGTAAGCTCCAACTGCCCGTCGGTCTGAGGGTGAAACGCTGTGCTCAACTCCACCTGAGTACCCAACTCTCTCTGTACGGCTCTCCAAAACTGATATGTGACCTGAATGCCTCTGTCGGAAATGATAGAAACTGGAACCCCATGCAATCGGACAATCTCCCTGATATAAATCTCAGCTATCCTCTCTGAAGAATAAGTAGTACCAACAGGAATGAAGTGCGCGGACTTGGTCAGCAGATCCACAATAACCCATATAGCATCAAACCTCCTCGAAGTCCGTGGGAGTCCAACTACGAAGTCCATGGTGATTCGCTCCCACTTCCACTCCGGAATATCAAACCTCTGAAGCAATCCACCTGGTCTCTGGTTCTCATACTTGATCTGCTGATAGTTGAGACACCGAGCTACAAACTCCACAATATCCTTCTTCATCCTCGTCCACCAATAATGCTCCCTCAAATCTTGATACATCTTCGCGGCACCCAGATGGATGGAATACCGCGAACTATGAGCCTCTGCTAGAATCAAATCTCTAAGCCGATCTACATTGGGCACGCAAATCCGGACCTGCATCCTCATGACCCCATCATCACCAATAACCACATCCCTGGCATCACCGAGATGGACCTTGTCCTAAAGAACAAGCAAATGTGGATCATCATACTGGCGTGCTCTAATCTGATCGTAAAGAGAAGACCTGGAGGCTACACAAGCCAACACCCGCGGGGGCTCTGATAGATCCAATCTCACCAACTGACCTGCTAAGGCCCGAACATCAAGGGCTAATGGCCGCTCTGCTACTGAAGGTAGGCCAGACTCCCCAAACTTTCTGTTCTGCGACTCAGGACATCAGCCACTACATTGGCCTTACCCGGATGATATAAGATAGTGAGGTCATAGTCGTTGAGAAGCTCTAACCATCTCCTCTGACACAAATTCAAGTCCTTCTGCCTCAGCAGATACTGCAAACTACTATGATCATTGAAAATCTCACACTGCACTCCATACAAATAATGCCGCCAAATCTTCAAGGCATGAACAATGGAAGCTAACTCAAGATTGTGCACTAGATAATTCTTCTCGTGCACCTTCAACTGCCTAGACGCGTAGGAAATCACCATACCGTCCTGCATCAATACCGCTCCAAAACCAACTCTAGAAGCATCACAATAAACTGTGTAAGAACTCGAACCAGCAGGCAAAACTAGTACCGGAGCTGTAGTCAATGCTGACTTGAGCTTCTGAAAGCTCTCCTCACACTCATCAGACCATCTTAATGGAGCACCCTTATGGGTCAATCTAGTCAAAGGCGAAGCAATAGAAGAGAATCCCTCCACAAAGCGACAGTAATATCCCGCCAAACCAAGGAAACTCCTAATATCTGTAGCTGAGGATGGTCTGGTCCAACCCTACACTGCCTATATCTTCTTCGGATCAACCTGAATACCCTCACTAGACACCATGTGCCCCAATAAAGCTACTGAACCAAGCCAGAACTCACACTTGGAGAATTTCGCATAAAGCTTCTCCTCCCTCAACCTCTGTAACACAACTCTCAAATGTTGAGCATGCTCTTCCTGGCTACGAGAATAAACCAGGATGTAATCAATGAAAACAATGACGAAGGAATCAAGGTAAGGCTGAAACACGTTGTTCATCAATTGCATGAACGCAGCTGGGGCATTGGTCAGCCCAAATGACATAACCAAGAACTCATAATGACCATATCTGGTCCTGAAAGCAGTCTTCAGAATGTCAGAATCCTGAATCTTCAACTGATGATACCCAGATCTCAAGTCAATCTTGGAAAACACTCTGGCTCCCTGAAGCTGGTCAAACAAATCATCAATGCGGGGCAAGGGATACCGGTTCTTCACTGTAACCCTGTTCAACTGCCGATAATCAATACACATACGCATGGACCCATCCTTTTTCTTCACGAACAACATTGGTCCACCCCAAGGTGACACACTAGGCAGAATGAACCCCTTATCCAGGAGTTCCTGAAGCTGCTCCTTCAACTCCTTTAGCTCCGTTGGTGCCATACGATAAGGTGGAATAGAAATAGGCTGGGTTCCTGACACCAAGTCAATACCAAAATCAATTCCCTGTCAGGTGGCATGCCTAGCAGATCTGCAGGAAACACATCCGGAAAGTCACGGACCATAGGAACTTAATCAATAGCGGGAGTTTCACCACTGACATCCCTCACAAAGGCCAAATAAGATAAACATCATTTCTCAACCATGCACTGAGCCTTCAGGTAGGAAATCACCCTGCTAGGCATAAACTCAGAAGAACCTCTCCACTAAACCCTCGGACACCCTGGCATAGCTAAGGTCACGGTCTTAGTGTGACAATCAAGAACATCATGACACTGAGATAACCAATCCATGCCCAATATCACGTCAAAATCGACCATGCTGAGTAACAGTAGGTCCACTCGGGTCTCCAGACCCCCAATAGATATCATGCACGACCGATACACACGGTCCACAACAACAGTATCACCCACCGGAGTCGACACATGAATAGAGGTGACTAGAGACTCACGGGGCACATCCAGAAAATGGGCAAAATATGAAGAAACATAGGAATATGTAGAACCAGGGTCAAATAAAGCCAAGGCATCTCGGCAACAGACTGAGACAATACCTGCAATCACAGCATCTGAGGACATAGCATCTGACCTGGTTGGAAATGCATACATGCGAGCCTGACCCCCCCACCTCCTGCTCGACCTCCCCCTCTAGGGCGGCCTCTGGCTGACTGACTACCACCCCTGGCTGCCTGGGCGGGTGGCGAAGTAACTGGAGCTGAAGTCGAGAGCTGGCCCCTCTGCTGAGAAGATCCACCGGAACGGCGGGGACATTGCCCCCACATGTGCCCGAACTCTCCACACTCAAAACAACTCCCTGGAGCTGGAGGCGGGGACTGATAGAAACCCCTAGCACCCGAACGGCCACTGGAAGACTCATGCATAGAAGAACCCTGAACTGGGGGTGCTTGAGCTGCTCTCTGAGCTGGGAGGGCACCAAATGAAGTACAGCCTGACTGAGGACCACGGGGACCATGCCCCAAAGATGCACTACTATATGCTGGACGGCCCGACTGAGGAGGCCTGAATGAACGGACCCCACGCTGCTGAAACTGCCCCCTGAAGGGAGCACCACTAGAACTGCCTGAACCACGAGGCCTCTTGTCTTCCCTCTCCTCCCGCTCCCGGTGGCGAACGGACTCAATATCTCGAGTTATGTCAACAACCTGCTCTAATGAAGCACCCGATACTCTCTCCCGAGTCATAAATAACCGAAGTTGATAAGAAAGACCATCTACAAACCTACTCACCCTTTCCCTATCAGTAGGGACAATCTCAGAAGCATGCCTAGCCAACTCGAAAAACCTCATCTCGTACTGAGTAACTGATAACTCTCCCTGGCGCAGATGCTCAAACTGCCTGCGCTGCTCCTCTCTGTGGGACTGAGGAACATACTTCTCCAAAAAGATCGTGGAGAACTGCTGCCAGATGAGAGGTGCTAAACCAACCGGCCTACGCCTCTCGAATGACTCCCAACAAGTAAAGGCAGCACCCGCAAACTGAAATGTAACAAATGAGACCCCACTGGTCTCCACAATACCCGCAATACACAGTATTCTCTGGAACTTATCTAGAAACCCCTGGGCATCCTCGCCCTCTGTACCGCTGAAAGTCGGAGGCTGAAGTCTGCTGAATCCCTCCAACCTACGCTGCTCATCCTCATGCATAGCAGGGACCACATAATCCTGGATCGGAGCAACTGGCTGAGCTGGGGCTGCTCTCGGTGCCTGAATACCTTATGCAGCCTGCTCAGGTGTCGGGGCAGCTGGAGTCTGATTGCCTCCCCCGGCCTGAGCTGTTGTGGCAATAGAAGACATGGTGACTGCCTGAGCCAAACTGGTGCACACTGTCAATATCTGAGACAGGGTCTCCTGAAGACCCGGAATAACCATAGGCACTGCCGGTGCCTGAGCCTGTCCCGCTGGAACACCATCGGCGGGAACCTGATCTTGATCGATAGGAGGATCCTATGGCACTGTCCCGACTGCTGAGCGGGCTGGCCCCCTAACTCTACCACAGCCTCGACCTCTTGTTGGTCTAGCAGGTGACTGGTCACTCTAATCGGTATTGCGTGTCATCACCATCTGTGAGAGAATGAAACAACGTAAGTTCAGATTTCAAGAATCAATATATCAGCACGAAAGAGTTCAAGAAAGATAGAAATGTTTCCTAAAAGTTTGGCAGCCTCTCGAAGATAAGTACAGACGTCTCTGTACCGATCCACAAGACTCTACTAAACCTGCTCATGACCGTTGAGTCCTATGTAACCTAGGCTCTGATACCAAACTGTCACGACCCCAAATCCTAAACCGGTCGTGATGGCGCCTATCATGGAACTAGGCTAGCCAATAACCACATGTTCACAATTTCTTTCAAAATCCCAATCAAATTCCAAGAATTTCATAAAATATACAGAGTTTACTAAATAAAGTAGGCCAATATACAGTGCCACCACCACAAAAACTCGGAGCCAACATGTCATGAGCATCTAAGGAAAATAAGCCAAAGTTATAATATTATAATACAAAACCTCCGAATAAATAGCTAGATACAACAAGAAGGGAAAACAAAGATGTTGTGGATGCCGAACAGCTACCTCTATATCCCGCAATCTGGCTCCGTACGGAAATAAATGGCTAATGCTCGTTATCTGCACCTGAATCTGCACACAGGGGTGCAGGAAGTAATGTGAGTACGCCAGCTCAGTAGTATGAAAATAAATCAAGTCTAAGCGGCAAGGAAACAAATAAAATCAATGTCATCAAATCACAATATACACAGCCTTACTTTCCAATAGTGTAAACATAGATATATGGAATCATCATGCCTTAAAACGAACTTCAGGAAAGTCCTTTGAAGAATGCATATATTTAACAACTTCAAACCGAAATATTTAGCATGAAAATGAAATGAATCATATAGAGGCCCCTCGGGCAAACATATTTCATAAGTTCAGAGTGAAAGTAGTAAAATCATAAGTAGCCCCTCGGGCAAAACATGTATCATAACCAGCCCCTCGGGCATGCCTCATAGTCACTCATAATCAGTCACTCAGCACCTCACAGTCGCTCAGCACCTCACAGTCACTCATGCCTCCTAATCACTCGTCACTCGGCACTCGGCACTCTGTGCGCTCACTGGGGGTGTGTGCAGACTCTAGAGGGGCTCCTTCATCCCTAGCGTTAATATCAAGCCACCTCGTGGCGTATCATATCCTCACAATCAGTCCCTCGGCCTCACTCAGCAGAACCACTCAAAAGGCCCCTCGAGTGAATCAGTAAAACAGGGTACTCGACCCAAAACATCATTTTTAAATCTCGTAGTGTAAATCAGGCTGAGTTTCGAAAATAGTAAGCACGATGTGGCTGAGTGAAATCATCAACAAATAGTGAGGAAAAACAGCAGTAAAAAGCCCCCGAGGGGTCTAAACAGGTCGGCACGAGGCCCCAAACACGGCTTATAACCCAAATATTTCAACAATCTTTAGAAGATAATTTAACATGTTTTGAGTAAAGTATGCAACTCATTAGTTGCCGCGGAGAGGACCTAGTCCTATCCAAAAATCAGTGCGTGCCACATACTCGTCATCCGACATGTGCGCTATTCTAAAATCAGTAGAAATATGTAGTCTGGGGTTCCATACCCTCAGGACAAGATTTATAACTATTACTTACCTCTACCGGACCACAATACTAGTCCGCTATGCTCTTGCCCCTCAAATTGGCTCACGATTGCTCCGAATCTAGCCAAAACCAGTTTAACATCATCAATATATACCAAAGGAACACAACCCAATCGAAAACTATCAAATTATACAAGAATCTCGAAATTCGGCCAAACCTGAGCCCCGAGCCCATGCCTCGAAATTTGATAAAATTTGCATCACTAGAATCCTCTTCCTCCCACAATTCTATACATACCAAGAAAACTAAAATCGGACCACAACTGCGCACTCAAATCCTCAAAGAAAAAACCGATTTCCATGCACCCTTCTTCCCCAAATTTGGGTTTAATTCCAACAATTTTATGGTTTAATTACTTTGAAAACGACATATAAACGAGTTATGAAGTTTAAAACCTTACCTCCAAGTGATTCCCTTCAATTTCCTCTTCAAACCCTCTTAGAAGAGCTCCCAACTCGTTCAACAATGGAGGAAAATGAACTATTCTCGCACAAATGGCCTTTTAAAACATTTTGCGCAGCCATTAAATTTTCCTCAGTGCGATCGCGACTCTAGACACGCGATCGCGATGCACAGACCAGCCACTAAATGTGATACCAATACACGCGATCGCATAGAACAACTCTCCACCCCACACACGCGCCTCAGAATCCTCTACGCGATCGCACCAACACACACGCGATCGCATTGCCTTACTTGACCAACCTATGTGATCGCAATCCTATCCATGTGATTGCATAGAACAAAATCCTGCCATCCCCAGCTAGGTCTATGCGATCGCAAAATCCTCCTGCGATCACGTAGAAGGAAACCAGAACCTCACACCAGCAAAAATGTGCCCAGTTTTCAAGCCAAGAGTTGGTCCGTTAACCACCCGAGGCCCTCGGGACCTCAACCAAACATACCAACATATCCCATAACATCATTCAAACTTGATCAAGCCTTTGAAACACCAAAAACAATGCAGTAACACCAAAATCACATCAATTTCAAGCCTATGAACTTTGGAACTTCCAAATTTCGCCAACTACGCCGAAACCAACCAAAACACCTTCGATTGACCTGAAATTTTGCACAAATACCCAAAATGATATTACGAACCTGTTCCAACTTTCAGAATTCCATTCCGACCCCGATAGCCTATTTTCCACTGCCGACCGAAAATCGCCAAAAACTAACTTTCGCCAATTCAATCCTAATTCTACACCGGACATAAAACTTCATTCCAAACACACTCCTAAGTCCCAAATCACCTAATGAAGCTATCCGAGCCATAAAATTTGCATTCGGAGGTCGTTCACTAATAAGTCAACTCTCAGTTGACTTTTTTAATTATTAGGTTACTTTAAGAGACTAAATGCCTCAATTCTCACCATGACCACTCCGGACCCAAACCAACTGGCCCAACACAGCAATAGCAAGCTATCAATATATGACAAATGCATAAATGGGGAAAATGGGGTAAATCTCACGGAACGACCGGCCGGGTCGTTATAGGCTTAGACCACTACTTGAGGTTTGTATTTTCTCCGCTTATGAGATTTCAGTCATGTGTTGCAATGGTTCTCCTGAAATGATTTAAGTGAAAGGTTTATATATGATGGGTTGTTTACTCTATTAATGGCTCATGAGTTATGATGGAATTCTTGTACCCTCACGTATTGGCATGATAGGCGCAGTGAGCGGCATGGGAACTAGAAGCTGAGGATCAAGGTTGCAGTTTGGTGTTGACAAGAATGTCGCGAGCTTGGATGAGCAGGAAGGGATTCAGATTGTTAGGATAAGCTGGTACTGTATTTAGCATCACCTGAGATTGGTGTCCTGTGTAAGAGGCTTTGTGCACTGATTTGCGGATTCTGATTTGCTTTACAACATTAGTATGGCCTGTGGTATGAGTGTGCAGACTTGTTACCTAGTGAGGAAGGTCGTGGGAGTGTATCCCACGGGAAGATTGTATAAGTGTCACATGTAGTCACTTGATCGATTAAAGATTGAAACCAAGTACGGAGATTTTGGTACTATCGTTAATGCGAGAATTTAGGCCTGAAAGGCACTCTATTCAGTTGGTTGTAAATTGTGGATGTTTGTTCCGGATTCGACGTTTGTTCTTGTGTGTCATAGGAAAAAAAAGGTCATTGTGGATCCTTGAGAGGTTAATTGCCAAAGCATGGTATGATCAGGATCGGTTTGAGTCCCGTTGATGGGTCCAAATGTGGATATGTTCTCTACACCAGCCTGGGTGTGTTCATTCAGCATAGTGTTCCTTATGGAAGAGTATTCAGGCATTAGATGTCAATTTCTTCATCAGCTATTTTATGTAATACTCTATTGTGTCCTGTGGGTTATGAGACACATGTGTTGAGGTCCCAAGTAGCGATGGTGATATGTGAGCCAGATGGCTCTCGAGATGCAAATCATATATCACACCTTAGTTGTTCTTGAGTTTTGTAACGTATGACGCTACCCGTCTCCCCAGGATTTGTATTATGCACTTGGCATGCTTATGGTTGATATTTGGGCATTTCGTGAGTATGAGCGTTATGGATCAAGGTGTGTCCTCTTTAGATTATTATGTGTGGATCGGGTGGCACACTGCCACGGGTACGGTATTTGGATCGGGTGGCACGCCGCCACGAGTATCATGATTGGATTGGGTTGCACGCCACAACAGCGTGATGTTGAGTATAGTTCTACATATCTATTCTTGTGTGTTTTGTTTCACTTTCGGAGGAAGTTTCATAACTTCCTTTCAGTTGTATAATTAGTTACGTGGGTTGAGTAGTTCTTTCCAGAGTTCGTTTCCTTATATATCACATTCGAGTTTCTTGCTTGTTGGCACATTGTTGCATCATACGAGACTTTAGGCAGTGTCTGAGGTGGCTTATTTCTTGAGCAGCTTGCACTGGGGGAGATGGGATTATTGGACCTGGGATCAGTGCGATCAGATTTATATGAAGCATATTAAAGAGAAAATATCATTATTTGGTTTATAATGAGGTAATGGTTCGTGTCAAGAGGAGAGACTCGATGATTTGTTGACTCGGCAGTTGGTTATGAATCTCTACGCATCTCTTCCATCGTGGGAGCATCGCAAGAGTTGGAACAGGACTTATATGTGTCATGAGGTGCGTTGTGGACATCAGATTCGTGGAATTTCGGCTATTGTTATCAAAGGATGTTATTATGGATGTGAATTACGCGGTGCATGGTTTGAATTCATAACAGGTATACAATCATGTTTTGGTACAGTGTGTAGTGACTGATACGGTATTCGCATGTTGAAAGCAGACCCGGTGGAGGATTCCGGATGTTAGAATTTGGCTCTAAGGCTTATTTGACTAAATAGAAGGGAGAATCTTTGGACTGGCTCGAGTTAATGTGCTCAACTGGGTTGTGATAGCACAGGTAGGTGCTCAAGGGGCTAAACAGTGATTTCGTACAATTCCGGAGCAGTTCCTAGCACGTTCGAGGACGAACGTATGTTTAAGTAGGAGAGAATGTAACGACCCGACCAGTCGTTTTGAGCTCTAGCGCGTCGTTCGGCGGTTTGAGTCCATGAGTAGTTTTACTTCATGTATATGACTTGTACGCGTGGTCGAAAGTGAATTTCGGGAAGTTCGGAGTTGATTTAGAAAGAAAATTCTCATTTCGGAAGCTTTAAGTTGGAAGAATTGACTAAAGTTCGATTTTTGAGTAAATGACCTCGGAATCGGAATTTGAAGGTTCCAACTTATTCAAATATTTATTTTGGACTTGGGCGTATATTCGGATCAGATTTTAGATGACCCGGGAACGTTTTGGCACCTATTGTGGAAAGTTTGTATTTTAGAAGGATTTCATTAATTTGTGTTGAAGTGTATTTTAATGTTATCGATATCTGTTTGGGATTCCAAATCTGTGATTCGCTTTATATGGGGTGATCTTAGTATTAGGAGCGCATCTGGATGTGGATTTGGAGGTCCGTAGGTCATTTTGGGGTCATTTGGCTAAACTTAGAATTTGAAGGTTTTTGGGAAGTTTGACCGGGAGAGGACTTTTTGATATCGGGGTCAGATTTCAATTTCGAAAATTGGAGTACGCCCGTAATTTCAGACGTGATTTGATAGGTTTCGGCATCGAACGTAGAATTTTGAAGTTCTAAAGTTCATTATGCTTGAATTGGGGTGAGATTCATGGTTTTGACATTCTTTGATGTGATTTGAGGCCTCGAGCAGGTCCGCGTTATATCTTAGGACAGGTTGGTGTGATCGGACGGGGTCCTGGGGGCCTCGGCTGTGTTTCGGGATGGTATCAGATCAAGTGGAGCTATTTTGGAACTGTTGTTGCTGGTTCTGGTTTTGTCCTTCGCGAACGCGAAGGGAGTCCTGCGTTCACGAAGAGGAATTTTGAGGCTGCTAGGAATTGGCCTTCGCGAACGCGAGGCAGTTGACGCGAACGCGAGGCAGAATCTGGGAAAACCTTCGTGAATGCGACACAAGGGTCGCGAGCGCGATACAGGGGTTGTTTCTACAAACACTTGCTTAATTATAATATCAATATTTTATGGTTAGCCCATAGTAAGTGTCGGAGTCGATCCCTCGTCACTACTTCTTCAAGGTCATACTGGATACATATTAAGTAGTTGATTTACGTACTCATACTACACTTGCTGCATATTTTTTTGCAGGTGCATATATGTCTAATGGCCTTGTGGGCACAGAGGCACGATTATTGTAGGGACTTAGGTAAGCTGCATTCCACGTTATGAGTCTGCAGCACGCACAAAGTCTCCATCCGAGTTGTTTACACACTCCTGTCTAATTGTATCCCAGACAGAAGTAGTATTTTTACTGTATTTTCTAGTTGATGCTCATACACTCGTGACACCGGATTTTGGGGGTGCTTATGGGTTGTTCAGTATTAAAGTTGTAAAAATATTGTCATTTCATTTGTAAATTTTATCTCTTATTATTTAATTGAAGGAAATTATGATTTCAAAAAATTACTAAAATGAGTAATAAAGTTAATCATCTAATTCTTGGCTTGTCTGACAGCAGTGTTAGGCGCCATCACGACCTTTAATAGATTTTGGGGCGTAACAGTGCACTCATATTTAGGATCTCTCAAGGTGTTAACCTTTATTGCTGAGAACCTGCTCTGGTACCAATTGTTGAGTTGATGCACCCTTAGACACTTGTATAAGAACTTAGTTCTGATTTCTTCTCCTTCGTTAAACAACTGAAATAGTAAAGTGCGGAATTAAATACACATAAACGTTTTTACGTGGAAACTTCATTGCTCAAGGGAGTAAAAACCACGATCCATCTCTGGGATTTCTCACAAAAACTTCACAAAAATAATGAGCAGTTTCAGGTTATAAAACTCTTATAACCTAAGAGACTAAATCCTACCAACTTGATTGCCTACAACCACTATAATTGTAGCAAAATGCTCAAGATAACTCTAGCCTAAGACTTGAATTCTCTCACAGGGAAAAATCTCTAGGAATGCTTCTTGTATAAGAAAATAAGATTACAATTCAATAAGCCTAATATAATGAACTAGACTAGACACAATGGATTTGACACTGTATCAAGGAACATGTTCTCTAGTCTGGTTCTTCTACACACTCCACCCTTCAATATCCACTTTAGAATTTTAAACTCGCTTTTTCTTATTTTTATCTCAACTTACTCTGAAGAAATAATAGAAGTGTGTGCCTGCAATGAAGTAAACTTGAATTACATATAGGTAACACGTTAGTATCATAAAGAGTCTAAATCATAAAAGGAAACAAAGAATAAGAGGCCTACTTCATAAAGAACTTACCATATAGACCACGCACATGGTTTTCCTTATTTGTCTCCTACTCCAATTCTAACTCTTTTTCGGCAAGAAACCAATTTAATTTCTACCAATTTCGTGCAAAAAATATCCCTTAAAGATTTCCACCAACTTCGTGCAAAATATATCCCTTAATGATCTCCCTCCTAAAATAAATTCACTTTTAACAATACTTCCTTATAGACTTGGTATCCAGGTTAACAATAAAGATTTACCAAGATTCTCTATTATCTAGGTGGCTAGTAGGTCATAAAACACGAAATAAGATTATTTTTGTACATTATATACAAATATGATCAAATATTTGACTAATTTCCAACCGAAATCGGTCGGAATTTTTACTTTTTTGCTATCAGAAAATTTTTTGTTGACTTTTGCGACAAAATACTTCATTTCCGATCGATTTCGGTCGAAAATTTTTGGACGAAAAAATGCCAGTTTTCTAGTAGTGATAGATTTTGATATTGCTTTTGTGTTTCACTAGGTCTCCCATATTCTACCACTATAATTAGTTAATCACTTGTTTGACTAAGTACATCGTTCAACAGATTCAAACTTAAATTAACATAGTATCCAGCATGTAAAGGAATCTATCTCATTGGAACTATATAAGTGAATATATACTAGTATATAAGTAGCTGATATTAAGGTGACATAACTCAAGATTTTACTAAAGAAGTAAATATATCTGCTTATTTCTTTTCACAAAAAATGATAGGGTGGGCAGATATTTACAAGGTTGTTGAAGCCATGGCACCACTCTATGTGGCATTAGGTCTAGGTTATGGTTCTGTAAAATGGTGGCACAAACTTAATGCTGAACATTGTGATGCTATAAATAGACTCAACTATTTCTTTGTTCTTTCCTTTCTTCACATTTGACTTCATTTCCAAAGTAAATCCCTATAAAATGAACTATCTCTTCATTTGTGGTGATCTTATTGCTAAAACCATCATAAGTTTTGTTCTTACTTTGTGGGCTAATTTCTATAGAAAAGGGAATTTTTCTTGGTCCATAACAAGTTTCTCTTTTTGTAGTTTAACTAATGCATGCCATGAGTCCTCAAGTTGGAGTTGATTTAGTGATTCAATCATTGGCTATCCAATTTCTCATATGGTCTATAATCATACAATTTATGATGGAATTGAGAAATGCAAGAAATGAGATGACTTTTGATAATACTAATCGGGATTTAGAAGGAAATAATACAACATCTACAGCCACAAAAACGCCATCTTTGGGGTCAGTATTGAAGGTTGTATGGACCAAGCTTTCCAAGAACCCTAAATTTTATGCTTGTTTTCTGGGCATAATGTGGTCTCTTGTAGCTGACAGGTATGTTAAAAATTATTTTTATTTTAGAAATATTTCTCATTTTGTGACTTTTTTCTGTTCTTTTATAGAACTTCTAAGTATATTTTGAGAACTACAATGGCCGAACTAAAGTGAATTCAGTGGGTTCAACTGAATTTGCTATTTTATGCTCGCCTCACTTATACATTTCTACAAACTTATATTCTTGAATCGTTGACATTAAATCCTGAATTTGTCTCCAATAGAAACTTACGGCACATTGTCTTCTAATTTCGTTTGTTTTTAGGTGGCATTTCGGACTACCGAATATCGCAAAGGAATGCATATCAATAATGTCAAAGGCAGGAAGTGGCATTGGAATGTTTACCATTGGTGAGATTTTCATTCCTCGGTCTAGGAGTCTAGGACTAGGGATTTATATTATAACTTTCGTCCAGCCAACCTTATTGGGATTTTGTCATAGCTTATTAAAAAATATCATTTGAAAACGAAATTTAATATTTATTATAATTTTCGATTAATTTAACTACATTGTATGAAAATTAGGACAATACTATAAATGTAATAATCGAGGTTCTATAACTTATAGCTTAAATTTAACCTCCAAATCATACCACCTGAAAATTATTGAAATAAATAGTCGGTTGGATTCAATGTTTATTTTTTCTAATTGCTATATGTAGATTTACATTGATCACGTTCGATTTTACATATATAATATATGGATTAAACATATATTATAATATTCGTTGTTATTTTAATTTAAGCGATTTGATGAACAGCTATTTAGGTTAATTCTTCAAAATTTATTCCTTCGAAACTAATCATCTCAATCTAAATAAGACATACTTTGAAATTTTTTTCTTTTTCTTCTTCTCTCCTTTTATTCACTCTTAAAGTTCGACAGTTTGAAGTAACAAATATCATATATTTTATCGATTTTGTATTAGTAAATAGAAAACAAATCAAACTTGTAAGATCAATCCACGGAAAATGTTATACCAAATACACCCTTAAATTTGATAGTTTGGAAATTATAGCATTTTTTTTTTTATATTATAGCATTCACAAAATCTTAAAAATAATTTCTATCAAATAATGCAGGTGTATTTGTGGCAATGCAAGAGAAAATAATGGCCGGAGGAACACGTGTCATAATGTTTGGACTATTATTGAGGTTTGTTGTAGGACCAGCTACAATGATCGTTACCAGTGGATGGAACTGCTCTTCCGTTAATCAAAGGTCTCGTATTCGAACCCTGGGTATGGAAAAATCCTTGGTAGGAAACGCTTCCCCCGAATGGGGCCCTACGCGGCACGAATTCAGATATAATCGAGCTCCAATTCGGATACCGAACACCGAGTAGCAAACCAAAAAAAAGCTACAATGACTGTTGGATCCTTCGTCGTAGGTTTACATGGTAATGTTTTACGAGCCGCCATTCTCCAGGTAATTAGTTAATTTTTTTTCCAGTAATTAAAATCTTTCATTTGCTCAAATTTGGTTGGGAGGATTTTGAATGTTAACATTATGGTCCAAGTAAATTAAATGTAAAATAAATTTAAGAATTCTGTGATAGAAGGCAGCATTACCTCCAGGAATTAATACATATTACGAATTTTCAAAGGAACTGTTTTATTTTTATTTTTTTTGGATTTATTTATATTTTTTGTTATAAATATATAAGGCAAATGACAAGCTTTAATTATATTTATGATTGAAGGCAGCATTACTGTATTGGTAAAAAAGAGTTTCACACATAAGCCCGCTTTTGACAACTCAGCCAGTGATGTGGACACGGGAGAACGCGACAGCTGGATGTGATTCTTTGAAGAGGTACGGAACAAAGAGGCACGATTCAATAAACCCTCAAGCTTATCAACCATGGGAAACTCAACCTGATCAAAACAGGGAAGGGACACGGTCGGAATGAATCTGGACAAAGCTACGAGCAGATTCAAGAACCCACAATTGATTACTCATACGTTATGTAACCGTACCCCAATTACTGTTATCCTTTGTAACGCCTCATTAATGTCATAATTAGTCATTAATGGGCAACCATAGCAAGAGTTGTACGTTATATTAAGGAATCTCCTATATAAGGGAGGGAATAGAAGTTTGTAAAGACATCTGATTCTCANCACGTGGTTCAAGGGAACAATCCCCAGAAAGATCCAATAACAACAATGGTGATAATGATCAAACGGTGGAACAAGATCATGTAAAGCAAATGATTGCAGAGTATGTGAGCCAAGCTTTGTAAGAATTTGCGAGGGGATTACCGGCAGCGTTACCTACACCAACGACGCCACCCCCCAATAATACCATCACCATGGAAAATCCTCAATCTGGGTTGGCAAACTCAG
>ML357059.1:0-23253 GCA_005239505.1 Nicotiana paniculata | reverse complement strand
GCACTCGAGTTTGAGCCCTTACACTTAGAAAAGAGAGAGACTCCGCCAGCCAAGCCATCTGTTAAAAAGCCACCTAAGCTGGAGTTGAAGCCACTGCCAGCCCATCTCAGGTACGTATTTCTTGGACCTAATTCTACTTTACCTGTTATTATCTCATCCAGTTTGCTAGATGTGCAGGCAAAGCAGCTATTACAGGTACTCACAGAGTTTAAGACTGCCATTGGTTAGACCATGGTAGACATAAGGAAGTGGGGCACAAACCTTCCAGGGAACACCAGAGGCGGTTGAACCCAAACATGAAGGAAGTGGTGAAGAAGGAAATCATAAGGTGGTTAGATGCGGGAATCATTTTCCCCATCTCTGACAGCAACTGGGTTAGCGCAGTACAATGTGTTCCTAAGAAGGGTGGCATGACGGTTATAAAAAGTGACAACAATGAGCTGATATCCACAAGGACCGTCACTGGCTGGAGAACTTGCATGGACTACAGAAAGTTAAATCTTGCCACCCGTAAAGATCACTTCCCACTTCGCTTCATCGATCAAATGCTCGACAGACTGGTAGGGAAGTCTCACTTTTGTTTTCTGGATGGATACTCGGGGTACAACCAAATATCCATTGCCCCGGAAGACAGAGAAAAGACCTCATTCACTTGTCCCTACGGGATATTTGCCTTCAGAAGGATACCCTTTGGCTTATGCAATGCACCCGCCACATTTCAAAGGTGCATAATGTCCTTATTCACTGACATGGTCGAGGATATCATGGAGGTGTTCATGGTTGATTGCTCAGTGGTGGGAAATTCATTCGATGAGTGCCTAGAAAATCTGACCCGAGTGCTGAAGCGGTGTATTGAGACGAACCTTGTGCTTAATTGGGAGAAGTTCCATTTCATGGTACAAGAGGGGATAGTATTGGGGCACTTGGTGTCGAGCAAAGAAATTGAAGTGGATCATGCCAAAGTAGATGTGATTGCAAAGCTTCCACCTCCCACATCGGTTAAAGCGATAAGGAGCTTCCTTGGGCATGCCGGGATCTACCGGCGATTCATCAGAGACTTGTCCAAAATAGCCACCCCCCTATGTAAGTTTCTCGAAAAAGATAACCCCTTTTTGTTTTCTAATAATTGCAGGGTGCCTTTTGAGGAGTTGAAAAAGAGGCTAGTCACGACCCCAATCATTGTTGCTCCCAACTGGGAGCAACCATTCGAGCTCATGTGTGATGCCAGTGACTACGCAGTGGGAGCAGTGTTAGGACAGTGAAATGAAAAGATAATGCACCCGATCTACTACGCGAGTAGGACATTGAGTGGAGCTCAGTTGAACTACACAGTGACCGAAAAAGAGATGTTGGCAGTAGTGTTCGCCTTTGACAAGTTCAGATCATACCTGATTGGCTCAAAGGTGAGTGTTTACACTGATCATGCTGCCTTCAGGTATTTGATTGAGAAGAAATAATCCAATCCGCGCCTAATTCTTTGGGTGCTGCTACTGCAAGAATTCGATCTAGATATTCGTGACCTCAAGGGAACGGAGAACCAAGTCGCGACTTGAAGGCGCTGAAAATGCAGTGGAAGCAGAGTATATTCTGGAAACCTTTCCAGACGAGCAGCTACTCGCCACGAGCATGGAGGAGCTTCCATGGTATGCAGACATTGCAAATTACCTGGAAAGTGGTATTGAGCCCTATGAACTCTCATCTATACAAAAGAAAAAGTTTTATCGTGATTGCCGCAATTATTACTGGGATGAACCTCACCTGTTTAGCATTTATATTGAAAATATGATCCGGAGGTGCATCCTTGAGATAGAATAATTTTCTTTTTTGCAGGTGTGTCATGCATCAGCATATGAAGGGCATTTTGGAGGAGTTCGAACAGTAGCCAAAGTTCTAAAGGCCGAATTCTACTGGCCAACTGTGTTCAAAGATTCCCACCAATGGGTGAAGGGCTGCGATGAGTGTCAATGGATGGGGAACATATTCCGTCGCCACGAGATGCCCATGAACCCGATCCAAGAGGTCGAGGTGTTTGATTTATGGGGGATTGACTTTATGGGTCCCTTCATTAGCTCTTACGGCAATAAGTACATACTTGTTGCTGTAGACTATGTGTCGAAATGGGTGGAAGCTGCAGCACTCCCCACCAATGACGCAAGGGTGGTAGTGGGATTCTTGAAGAAAAAATATTCACCCGTTTTGGGATCCTAAGGGCCATCATCACTGACGGAGGAACTCACTTCTGCAATTATGCCTTCGAAAAGTTTTTAGCTAAGTACGTTGTGTGCCACAAGGTGGCAACTCCTTATCACCCTCAGACGAGTGGGTAGGTTGAGGTGTCAAATCGAGAAATCAAGAGTGTGCTGACTAAAACGGTGAACGCCATAAGAACTCATTGGGAAAAAAAAGCTTGATGACACATTCTGGGCATACAGAACTGCATTCAAAACATCAATTGGTATGTCGCCATACAAGTTGGTGTTCGGAAAGTCCTGTCACTTGTCGGTAGAACTGGAACATCGCGCTTGGTGGGCACTGAAACAGTTAAATATGGATCTTGATGTTGTGGGCCCAAGTCGAGTCACTGAACTGCATGAGTTGGATGAATTTAGATATCTTGCCTTTGAAAGCACGAGCTTGTATAAAGAGAGAATGAAGAGGTTACACGATAAGAACATTGTGGACCGAAACTTCAAAGCCGGAGATATGGTTCTGCTTTATAACTCAAGATTGAGACTTTTTACGGGTAAACTCAAGTCCCGATGGTCTGGACCATTTTGTGTGGTCGAAGTGTTTCCCTCAGGTGCTATAGAGATTGCTTCTACAAAAGGTGCCCACACCTTTAGAGTTAATGGGCAGAGATTGAAACCGTATGTGGAGATGGACGAGAATAAGGAAGTGCCTGTGGTGCTTCTTGATGAACCTCAGAGGTCGAGCGAGCCGTAAATGCGCTCATTTTGCGTCGTTCCGCAACGTTAAATTAGGTGCTTCATGGGAGGCAACCCATTGACTTGTTGTAATTGTCGTGCCACGACATTAACTAAGGCGTTGGTTGGGAGGCAACCCAATGTGTAGTGTTTATAGCATATGTGATGAATAGTTGAATTGTTATAAATAATAACATATGCAGGTGTGCGCGGGAAAAGGGTGGACTCAAGCCATCTCAAGGAAAAAGTCAGAAAAACGAAGTGTGGTGAGGCCTGGACTAGCGCGACCGCGCTAGTGATCGCGCTAATGGCCTAGTGCACTGCCTCAAGTTCTCGACACTAGCGCGGGCGCGCTAGTGCACACATATGGCCTTTTGTTCTGCGTCGTTTTACCACCACTAGCGCGGTCGCGCTATGAGCGCGCTAGTGACCGCGCTAATGGCCTTTTGTTCTACCTCGTTCAGTCCCCACTAGCGCGGTCGGGCTATAGCCGCGCTAGTCTCGTCACGACCATGTAAGTTTTCTTTTAAGTTTAATTATTTTTTTTTATTTTACCCAAAACATAACCCAACCCCCCCCCCCACTTCCCTCCCCCCATCCCCCACGTCCACCCACTTACCCCACTCCCCTAAAACTCTTCTTCTTCCTTGTCTTAAACAAAGAAAAAAAAAAGGACCCCTCTCCCCTCTCAAGATCAATCACTCACACACACCTCAGGTTCTTCTTCCACCAACACCCAAACCTCTCCTACACTTCTCACTCCCTTTACACCACAAGTATGTGTCTTATTTTCTAGTTTTTTCTTCTTTTTTTTGGTTTTTAATTTTCTAGTTTTTCTTTTTTTCCTTTGTTAAAAGTTGTAGATTTTTCTTCCTATTTAGTAGAAATACTTGGTAGTGTATGATTCATACTGGTGGGTGATGGTATTTGGGGGTGTGGTATGTCTTGATTTAATTGGGGTGATGTTTGGGAAATCGAGGTGGAAGTTGGGGCTTCAACTTGTTAAATGGGGGCTCCGGTGAATAATTCCCACCATGTGTTTGTGTAAATGCCTCACTGAAGGACAATTATTGTGACCAATTGTAAGGTGAAGTTTGAGTAACCACATTGGGTCACCTCGTTGGTACTGAATTCATGATGTGCTTTTTGTAGGTACAATGGCTCCCCAAAAGCGTCAAGCCACCGGCTCTTCCTCAGGCAGACAAGCAGGTTCTCCCTTCGGAAGGCCATGGAGGTCCGTTGACACTCGGCCCTTCAACAACAATAAATTTTTATCAGCTAAGGCCCATGACAGGTTTGCTGCAAAGGAATCAAAGGCAGCCATACCAGAACGTGGCGTTGATATACACTCCCTCTGGCAGAACTGTCCAAGGATTTATGATGAGTTAATGCAGAGGCGATTAGATGTGTTCTTTAAGGAGCCTGATGACGCTAATGCAAAGATAGTGAGGGAGTTTTATGCAAACTGCCCGGAGCATAAAGATCATGTGGTAATAGTAAGGAAGAAGCAGGTGGATGCCTCTATGGAGGCCATTCGGAGGTTTTACAGGTTTCCAGGCCCCGTTGATATGTACGAGGACGGCTATGAGGCATATGGCCGACAGTATACTCAGTGGGATATGTTTCTTCCGACCATTTGTGTCCCGGGCACAGAGGTTCAGTGGTATAAGCACGGAAATAAATTTCACTCTTCAGCTCTCACTTTTGAGGCTAAATGTTGGCTCTACCTAATTAACAACCGCCTACTCCTATCCCAAAACACCTCGGAGGTGAACATTCATCGCGGGTGTTTGATCTAATGCTTCATGACGGGCCGCGAATTTGACGTTGCCAGGCTTATGCATGAGGAGATGTTCTTCGCTGTAAGGTTCAGAGGTATGGTTTCTTCTTCCCATCTATGGTCACCAGATTGTGCCTTGCAGCTGGAGATCGGGAAACTTAGCGGTGGATGGCAAAGTGCCAACAGCATACGCATCCCGAGCTGACAGGGTCACCGTTGGAAAAGAAGCGGTGGTACTTGTTGATGAGGAGGACGAGAATGAGTCGAATGAGGAAGCTGAGGAGGAGGCGCAACAAAATGTGGAAGAGGAGCAAGAACATATGGAGGAGGGGAAGCCCACTCAGGCGCAGGCTGCTGATGTGGAGGGCCCGTCTAGGGCTTGTCGGAGTTATAGGCTAGACCACCTGGAGCAGGAGATGGTGGACCTACGCACTTCGGTCACAGACCTGGGTACACGAGTTGATGTCGTATCTACCCAACAGAAGAAATCTGAAAAGAAAATCATGGGCTGGCTCCGAGCCCTGGGTCGCGCTTGTCATCTGGACCCAGGGACAGTCTCCGACCAGGACTGAGCTTTCAGGGAAGTCCCCTTACCTCTCTTTTTTATTTTGGTTGCCATGGGGACATGTCCTCATATTAAGTGTGGGTGGGGGAAGGATTCCCTTGTACATGTATATATGTAGATCAAAAATGGGTATTTGTTTTCATTATTTTCTTTTGAGTTATTTTTGCTTCTGTGTTTGTGATTGTAAATAGTAGTGTAATTAATTAAGTCGTCTTGGCCCGACGACGGATCCCTTTCGACGGGGTTCTTGAGGGTCTAAGTCGACCACAAAAAAACAGAAAATAGAGTGGACTCTTCCAGATAACGGACTTCTTAGGCAGTTTTCTTGAGGGAAGCTAGCCCAAAATAAAACACCAAAATGATTTTTTATTTTCTTTTTAGGTAGTGTAGCAACTCCCCATTGGTTTCTTTTGACCTCGGTTCTTTTCCAAGGATTTAGCTTGAACCGGGTATAGTTAGTTTTTTTATTTTTAGTTGTTAGGTGTTTTGGGAAAGGAGCTGAAATAAGAGAAGCATCCCTTAGCGTTGTTACGCCCGAACACAAAAGACCCTAGAGTGTGACGCTTAGGCTCATTTGTTGACTCTTGTGGAATGCCTTAAATTTGTATGTTGTAACTGACTTGAATGCTTGGTGAGAGTGTCTTGATAATCTAACCTGGAGTGAGTCATGTGCCATATGTGTGTGAGGTGTCGCATTGTATTCTATGTCCACATTCGATGCCTAGAACTTGCCCTGTGTGTTTGCAAAGCGAAATAGTAGTTCGTTCAGTCTTAGAAGTGATATAGGCATTTTTTTGTTAAGCCAGATATAAAAGTGTATCCACCTGATTGTAATTTACCATAGTTAACCCCTTTGAGCTTATAAACCTGTTTCTTTGGCAACCACATTACAAACCTTACCCAATTGTTTGAATGGCCTGTCTGTTTGAACCCTGTACCTCTCATGAGCACTTGAATTGTTAGAGATTATGTAAAAGTCAAAGTGTGGGGTGGTGGTTTGGTTTTTGAGTGAAATCAAAGAAATAGAAGGAAAGGTGCAAAAGTGTGAAAAAAATGAAAGAATAAGCGCTACTTGAAAAAAAAAGAGAAATGACAATGAATAAATACAGTCCTTAATAAGTGGTGATTCGATAAAAATTGCACCTAAGGGAGTTTGGGGTAAATATAAAGAAAAGTGTGGTGGAAATTCTGGTCGGGCATAAGAATGGTCTGAAAGCTAAAGTAATTGTATAAAAAGTGCTTAGGGAGGTTAGCCACTATATCTAAGTATATCCTACCCATCCCTTAGCCTACATTACAAACAAATGAAGACCTAATTGATCTTAGACTGAATGGGCTCGATTAGTAGAGTATTACACTACGGACAAGCCTATGGTGTATCTTTGTGGCATATGAATGTTCTTTCCGAGAGTGAGTGAATTCTTTCTATTTGAGTTCCTACATGTTCTTAATATTATTTGTTGTGGAACTACTCTCGTGTGTGTGATGTGAGGGCACTTGATTCATGACAAAAAGGTAAGTCTTGACCTCTATGTAGAGTACTTTGAGGAAGTAGGACTATTGCATGGCATGTGAGAGTCGACCCTTGAGGCATGGATGTTACATTGCTAGGTATAACTCCTGCAATATGTTCGTGGTGTGACACATTAGGGAAATGCTTGATGAAAGAACCTTTGTAAAGTATAGTGGATTGCTCGAGGACTAGCAATGATTTAAGTGAGGGGTGTTGATAATAGGCTAAATTCACGTAGTTTAGTGTATATTTGTACTCCAACTTAATGATGCTTCACTGTCTTAGAAATGTGAAATGATGTTAAAATGACTCTAATTGTTGATTTTATGTTTCTCAGGAGAAAATGCGCTTATGAGGACCTAGGATAGTGTTTGGAGCCAAATTGAAGGATAAAGGCCCCTTGGAGTATTTAACGTGTGAAAAGAAGGAAGAAAATTGTTGGGACAGATTACAAGTCCACTAGTGCGGTCTTAGCGCGCCCATTAGCGCAACCGTGCTAGTCCAGCGATCCCCAGGCAGAATATTTAGCCATTAGCGCGCCCAGTAGCGCGATGACTAGCGCGGGCGCGCTAGTCCAGTCGAACGCGTTATTTTCCAAGGGTAGAATTGGAAGTTTGGGGCAATTCCACTTAACCTATATAAAGTTCAACTTGCCCAAAAGAGGGGATTAATCAAGGTTTAGAGTCTTGTTCAAGAAAAGCAAAGGCAAGAGGCAAGGAGGGAAATTGGGCATCAAATCTCATCTCTCTTCCTTGTATTTTTGTCATTGTTGATGAATTCTTCTATTGTTATTTTCAGTACAATTATGAGTAGCTAACCTATTTAGTCTAAGGTTTTGGTGGAACCCATTGAGGATGAACATCTTGTTATATTAATATAGTTTGCTTGGTTTCAATCTCTATTTGTTCAACTAAGTTCTTATTGTCGTTGATTTAAGGGCCCTCAATTAGTTGTGCATGTTTAGTTTGTATCTGCTCGGGAGAGAGTTCATATTTAGATATTTGTTGAACAAAACCACTCCCAAAGTATATGAGGGATCCATAACCGAGGGTTTAAAGGTTGGATTAGGGATAACGATACCTTGGGTGTAATCTAAAGTGAGCTATAATAAAAGAAAACTAGCGTAGCTCGGGAGAGTGCGTCTAGTAAATTATCGTAATTACTCGAGAGAGATTTACGGTAGCGAGAGTGCTCATGATTGATAGAGATAATTAGGCCAAACAATAGGAAATATACAAGAAGGGATTTCATCAACGGGGGAAACCATAACCTTAGATCCTTCTCGCATTTGTTTACAACTCAGTATTAGTTATCTTTTAGTCTACTTAATTTCATTCAGTTTTAGTTAGTAAAAATACCAAAAAATTGTAATTCTTAACCTTTGGTAAGTTGATTACGAAGAATCGAGTGAGTTTGATAACAATAATTGATAGGTTAATTCCATGTGGGATTCGAATCTAGGCGAAATACTCATATTATATTTTCAACGCCCACTTAGTCTTTTTATAAAACATAGTTGAGCGTGATCAATCATCAACAATAACAAAGGCATATCGTTTACCTCCAATGCTATCAATTCTAGTAGGTCCAAATAAATCCATGTGGAGTAATTTTAGGGGATTGGTTGCGGACACAATGTCTTTGGCTTTGAAAGAGTTTTTGGTTTATTTGCCAAGTTGTCATGCATCTCATACATGGTTTCTAGAGAAATTGAGTTTCGGAAGGCCAATAACTAGATCATATTTGGAGAGCATTTCAATCAAATGCATGCGCATGGACAAGTTTTTTATGCCTTAGCTATGGATCATTTTATATGAATGCTAAAGAAATATGACCATATAGGTTTTCAATGCCGTCTAGAATGTAAACATTTCCATATATTTTTTCCGGCAGAATGCTTTTACGTGTCTCGCCTTCAATGGCGCAACCTTTTTTCTTGAATTTGACTTCATATCCAGAATCACATAGTTAACTTATGCTTAAGAGATTATAGTTGAGTCCGTCCATAAGGTATACTTATGTAATGTCACAGTTGTTATTGGGGAACTGTGCCCGTACCAACGATCTTTCCTTTTAAATCATCGCCAAATTTGACATTTTCTCCATTTATTTTTATGACCTCTTTGAACATATTTTTTTCACCCGTCATGTGACTGGAACACGCACTATCTCAACACCATTTCCATTTACGACTCTTTATGTGATGTTCCTGCAAAATAGAATCATCACCTTCTTTTAGGTACCAAAGCTTTCTTGGGTCCTTATTTGTTAGTTCTACTAGGATCATGACTCTTTTTGGGTTTCCAAATCCATCCTGAAATATTAGATTTGTGAAATCTACAAAAGGAATATTTATTCTCAGTCTTGTTACAGTACTGACACACAGGGGTGGACCCAGTTTTTGATCTACCACTAGTGCCAGTACTTGTGGACCCAGTTCTATCATGTCTTTTTCAGTTGACTTGTAAGTATCTTTGTTTGACTTGACGAAACTATGACTGGTGGATTTGCATATGCCATTAAGTTGCAATTGCAATACGTGAACCTCTTCTTGAAGAACATCTCTTTCGATTTCATAGACTTCAATTTTTAGTTCCTAGTCTTTCTTTTCCCTATTGAGTCTCTTTAAGTCATTTAGCATTTTTTGAGACTATTTTAGGATAAGATCAATAATATCCTATAATTTTGTTACATCTATTACAGTTATAGGGTCTTTCCTCACTTGTTTCACCTCGTGTCGTAAAATAATTTTCTCCTTATTCTTTGTTGTCATTGTCGGATACATCTTCATCAGTCCAACAACCAGAGTATTTGTTTATATCATTTTCCGGAATAGTCATAAAATACAAGTTTGCTATTTCTTCATGTTCTGAGCTATCTTCATCGCTCTAGCTTCCGAAGGATTTGTTGAACCCTCTAGAGTTTTCTTTTGAGATTCGGGCATTTAGCTTGAACATGACTATACTGTCCACATTCAAAATATTTTCTATTATTTTTGTATTGTTCATTGTATTGTCTGGTTCTTTTGGATGACATTCTTACTCTTTTTGTGTTTTAGTATCTTCTCATCAATCTATTCATATTTCTCGAAACCATGACAATTTCTTCTTCAAGAGCCTCTACATCATCATCATTATCGTTCTTAGGTCCTTCAGTTGTAATTTTGAAAGCAATTATTTTCTTCTTCTCTTCCTGGCACGTTTTCTTGAGATGTGTTTCTCAAATGCTATAAGATCTCCACGCGGTTCATCATATGATAGTTTGTCTAAATCTTGAGATTCAGGAGCAACAAATTTTGTCTATTATGTAGCAGAAAATCTTACCTGTTCACTCTACCAAAAGCTTTTAGATCACCAATGATTTTGCTGAACTGTGCAAATATTTATTCAATGGATTCGCCTTTTTTCATCTGGAAGAGTTCATAGTTGTGAACCAACCGATTTGTCCTTGTTTCTTTCACTTTGTTTGTTCATTCATAGGTAACTTCCATTTTTTCCCTCATTTCCTTGGCGGTATCACAACTTGAATTTTTTTCATATTCTTCTCCACTTATAGCATTATAGAGAAAATTTCGCGCCTTAGCATTAACTTGAATAACACCCATTTGTTCGTCAGTGTAGTCATCTATATATTCGGGATCAGTGGATGATAGTCCTTCAACTTTCCTGTCAGACTTCGATGCTAGAAAAGGATAGTTTTCCTTTTTTGATAACACACCATACTTTGACATCATAATACTTTACATATATTTCCATGCACGCTTTCCAATAAGAGAAGTGTTGTCCATTGAAATATGGTGGCCTTAATTGAGATGTCCCTTCTTGAAATAGTGCTCCAATAGTTACTTGATTTGACATGATCTTTTCTCACTAGTTGTTAAGCAAAAAGTAAATGTGTGAGACTTGCTCGGAGACCAATTGAAAGCACAAGAAGGGGGGGGGGGGGGGAATTGACGATTATTTCTTTTTATACCATAAGTAGTTGACTAGTTTACAAATTAGTCGACTGAAAATATAAACAGAATATAACTAAAGGAAGAATTGAAGTGCAAGAATTAAAGACACCCAGAATTTTTATACTGGTTCAAATTTAATGTGAATCCTACTCCCTTTCCATTGGGTTGCAAGAGTGTTCTCTCTTCAAAGCTCCTTGAATAATTTCGTACAATCGCGTTGATGTTATCTCCGAACACCAACTCACTTTTGGTTTTAAGTACGCTTGTAATATTTTTGATACAATGCTTCACCAATATTTTTTTCTCTTTCTTCTCTCTATTGATTACACAGTAAACTTCACTTAGATTACAATGCTTGTATAGAGTAGAACAAAGAGTACGAAGTTGGTTTGATCAAAGTATATGCGCTTCTGACAGGTACAATCGTACATATACTTAGTGAGGTCTTCTTGACACTTGATTTATATGAATCTTGAGAGATTATAGACCTAAGGGATTTGATTCTTGAAAGGAATCGTAGAGTGATTCTTTTCAAGAATAAATATGGGGCTTCAATTAATATTCCTTGACTTGTGCTCTTGATAGACTATTCCTCCACTGAGTAGATCTTCCTTTAATTTTAGAAATCAAAATTAGCTCCCTTTATTTCGA
Source organism: Nicotiana paniculata (assembly GCA_005239505.1). Classification (NCBI taxonomy): domain Eukaryota; kingdom Viridiplantae; phylum Streptophyta; class Magnoliopsida; order Solanales; family Solanaceae; genus Nicotiana; species Nicotiana paniculata. The sequence goes on along the minus strand of ML357059.1, from coordinate 11,865 downwards.
GAGTTAACCTTCTTCCTTTGATGGATTAATCCTCAGTGTATTTTTTTGCAATATTTACTTTCTCTGATTTGGGTCCTTCCAAAAATTATTTTTGTCAATTTGCTATCAAATCCTTGATTGAGCTTTCCTTCGGATTTTCACTACTCATTCCTTTTTCGTCTCCTGAAGCTAATTTTTAATAGTCTTCCTTTCCTTTGTTTCTGGAGTATTTCATCTAAAATTTTTTTTGTCATTTTGCATCATTAAAATAAACGTAGATCTAACAATTGGTTTGATTGTTCTTCATTGTTATCCACAGGTCCAAATTCACCATCAGTATCAACTTGTGTACCTATCTCAACTAACTGGCTAGATTCATCAAAAATCACATGTATACTTTATTCAACACACATAGTTCTTTTATTATATACCTGATAAGTTTTACTATGTGGAGAATAACTCAAAAAGACGCCCTCATTACTTTTAGCATCAAACTTCCCTAGAGCTTCTTTACCATTATTATGCACAACATACTTGTTACCAAAGTCTCTTAGATGAGTTATGTTGGGTTTTCTACCTTTAAATAATTTAAAGGGAGTCTTATCAATTATTGGTTGGATCATACATCTATATGATAATGTAACATGTAGTGTTCACAGCTTCAACCCAAAAGATTTTAGGAAGTGCACTAGTAGTTAACATGGTTCTTGCCATTTCTTCTAAAGTCCTATTTTTCCTTTTCGTAATACCATTTTACTGTGGAGTCCTAGGTGCAGAGAAGTTATGATGTATTCCGTTACTTACACAGAACTCAAGAAAGTTTACATTTTCAAATTCAGTTTCATAGTCAGACCTAATGCTAGCTACATGACTATCCAATTTTCTTATTGTTTCTTAATAAAGTTTACAAGCATATCATATGTTTCATCTTAATTTTCTAGAAATATGGTCCAATTTAATATAGAATAGTCATCAATTACAAACATATACCTTTTTCCTTCTCTACGAACCCTTATAGGTCCATATGCTAGAGGTCGATAGGTAATTACCACTTTATTTGATTTGAAGGATGATTTGACTTGTTTACCTTTAGCACAAGCATCACAGATTTCTCTTACATGAATTTTGACTTTTTCAAGCTAAGCACCAGGTCCTTGAAAATTAATTTTTTTCAACATTAAAAAACTAACATGCTCTAGTCTCTTGTGCCACAGAAAGATGTCAGTACCAAGTGCACTAAGACATGAAAGTCCTTTTTCAGGTGAATATATAATATTGTCTTTATAAACATTTTTGTGCATTTTTCCATTGAGAACTAGGTTCAGTACTTTCATTCGTAACCAGATAGTTTTTAGATGTAAAAAGAATCTGGTTCCCTTTGCCACACATTTGGGATGAAGATAACAAGATGTGCTTCAACCTTTTAACATAATATAAATTTTTAATAGCATGAGAGTGTGACTTACCAACATTTCCTATGCCAATTATATTGCCTTTATTTCCATTTCCCAAGCCCACACTCCCTCTTTTGTAGGCTCTCAGTACTATCAATATACCACTAGTTCTTGCTTCCTCTCACCCTAGCCTAAAAAAACATTCAAGGGTTAGTTTTAGGAACCCATACTATCTTGGGTCCCTTCCTTTGAGAAAATGGATGATTTACATTCTTTTTAGTTCAACCTGAAAGTCTTGCACCATACATACTAGCTATGTGGGTTATATGAGATTTTATCCTTAGTTTGCCCTAAACCTTTCTTGTTACTACTGTAGTTTTCATGCATATTAAATATTATTTTTGAAAACCTAGTTTACTTGAGATTTATCTTTAGTTCATATTTAGCCTTATTCAGGTTCTCTTGAAACAGACGAGCCTTGTTTGTTTCAACTAAGAGATTTGTGTTAGCCTTCTTTAAATCACTTTCTAGTTTCTCCTGGATTTTTGTGGCAAACTCCTTACTTTGACATGAGCATCAGTTTCTTGTTATCAATTTCTAAGACTTCCTTTTCATCTTCTTAAGCGAGAACCTGGTCCTTGATATCAACAACAAAAACTTCAAGATTTTCTCTACTTATATTTAATTCTTTTTCTCAAACCTAAGTGATGCATAGTCATTCATTAATTGTTTCTTTTCACCAACAACCTTTTGGTATGGAGTAAGTATGAATTTTGTCTTTGATATCCAGAAAACTTACCTTAGGTTTTTCTTCCTCATCAACATCAGAGTCTGAGTTTGCCATTAGTACCAGGATCCTCAGATTCTGAATCATTGTCTTCTTTGGCTATAAGTGATTGATTATATTCATCGCTTTCTTCATCAGCATTAGACTCCTCCTTTGAGAATTATTGCATAGTAGCCATAGATCTTTTCACAATCTTTTACATAGCCTTAATTATCATCCCCCGTCTAGGAATCCGGTCTCTTTTTTGTTATTTTTCTTCTCATAATCGTTCCTCAGCCAATCAATTTTTCATAGCGGACTATCTTTAATGAATTCATCTTTCTTTCTGCACTTGTAGCATCCATCAGTGTTATTTTTCTCTATGGCCTTGGGTTTGGATGGACTACCTTTTTTCAAGAATCAACCTTTTCTTATTGCCCGTTGGAAACGTCTAGTAAGTAGTGCCATGTCATCTTCTTCAATGTCTTGCGTCTGAGTGGACTTGAACCAGGTTCTTGGCTTTACGGGTTCAGGAAATTGTCGATCCATTCAATCTTGATTAAGATTCAACTCATATATTTCCATATTACCAATAAGATCATCAAGAATCATTGTATTAATATTTCTTTCTTCAATGATCGCATTGACCTTGCTATTCCACGAGGGAGACAATATGCTTAGCATCTTTCTCACAATTTGTTTCGAGAGATAACTTATCCAAGAGATATAAATTTATTGATAATTTATTTAAGCCATGTATGCATCTCCAGAATGATTTCCCCCACTTTCATCTTAAATAGTTCATATTGCTTAGTTAGCATATCAATCTTTGACTGTTTCACTTTAGACATGTCCTCATGTGCACAGTGCAAGGCATCCCATATGGATTTTGTATCTCTGCGTGCTGAGATCCTATTGTAATCATCTGGACCAATACCATAAATCAAAATCTTTTTGGCTTTAGCATTCTTCTGAACTCGTTTGACATCTTCCTTAGAATATTTTCCTTTAGGATTTGGTCCAACAACGATACCTTTGTTATCAATCAACATTGGAATCCTTGTTCATTTTTCAATTATATCCCAAAAGCTCTAGGTCTTCTCCTTCCAGAAAATCACGCATCCTCTCCTTCCACCAACCATAGTATTTTTTATTAAATAATGGTGGTCTTACAATTAATTGTCCTTCTTGAACATCCGCTGGTGTACTATTGTACCTTTTTTTTAAGGTGTTAGCTTCTTATGAAAGAAAAAAAATCTAATAATAATTGTTACTTTAGAGTTTAACCAGACACAAGAAGGAAGGAGGGAGGGGGGTTGAACTGTGTCTTACCCGATTTTTGCGATTTCAAAGAACTTGCTTCTTTTAACTAGGCAAACAAACACAAACAGAATAAATTACGAAATTTAAATGACATATAGAGTTTTACGTGGAAAAACTCTTTGCTCAAGAGAGTAAAAACTACGACCTACCTCAGTAGGATTTCCTCAAAACTCCACTAAATTTCGAAGAGAAATTTTAGGTCACAACTCTATTATCAAGGGCACTAACTCTAGTACCCTAACCCCTATAATCAACTCAATTGGGTTTACCCCTTCCCCGACTAACTCTAGCCTAGAAATCTTACAAAAACTCAAAGTTTCTGCATTAACCTACTATTACACTTCTCAAAACAAATAGTTGTAATTTGAATCACCTGACTCAACCTAACAACGAACTTCAACAGTTTCTTCTTTAGGAACAGGTTCTTCTGTTGAGCAGCTTGTGTCTTCAAAAGTATCTTCTTGCCTTGATTGCTATTTCCAGGACTAGTTATATTTGACTTCTTTTAATAGAGTTAAGCTTGAACTGAGGCAAAATCTCTTAGTTGCAAAGTTGTTTGGAAATCTTCTTCAATTAATATTCTACAGCCTACAATATTCCGATTAATGAAACCTCTCCTATTTTGATTTGGTTTTCTTGTTTGTTTCCAGCTCTTCAACCTTCTCTTTCCATGCAAGTTTTCCTTATTTACAAGATTCTTTTTAATCACAGACTCCTCTCAATTAATGCATTCCTTGTAGAGTACAAACATAACTTGCTTGAGTAATTTTACTTGTATAAGTTTCTGACATCCCGCATCTGATCATACTATACTTTAGTTTGCTACGAACATGATTCATTTGTCACTTGTATCTGACTCATGCAGACCAGTTAAGTAGCACATTACCCTGGAACATGAAACATGCTTCTTTTAAATAGTTTATCTTTGTTTGTTAATCATCAAAACATAATACATGCTTAGCCCAACAAAAAGTAGCATTATTGTTTTTTAATAGTACATCGTATTATACATAGGATATTTCATATATTTTCCTTCCCATTGTGTTCATATCATTGTATTGAATGATCCTGGCAACGATGAATGATTATTTTATGGTGATAAAATTAAATATACTTTCACTTCCTGTACTTAATTTAGAAATATGTCTAATATGGTGATAAATAGTGTTTACCCGTAAAACGGTACAGTTTGAATTTATAATGCGGTTTATAGACACATAAATTAATATTATCTAAGAATATAAGATAATCCAGAATAGAAATAATTTAATAAAAATAAGTTAAAAAGAACACAAGCCTGACCATAGGGTGACTTCTGTGAAACAAGAGAAATACGAAGAGCAAAGTAAAGATATTATTCTATGGAATAAGAGCTAGTTTTTCCCTTTTGGTATACATAATGTCTTTTTCCCTATAATGAATATAAATTCTTCTATTTATAGATCAATTCACGGAGATAAGATCTCCAAATCAAGCCTTTATTTAATACAAATAAACCCCCTCTCGATGGCTGAATAAGAGCTGGGCATTAATGAAAAGATTTTTATAACAGTTGCTCATTGAATATTGTATTCCCCAATATGTGTCTTCCATTTAAATTTTTGTCCTCGGTTTCACTATCTTCGGAACTTACCCAACACCAGTCACATGTTTTCAATGGTGCAAGCTATTTGCTGACTCATATCTTACTTCTCTTTGCTTCCACGTGTCAATTTGTCGAGCATCCACCTGTCATTTATCAATTTTACCTTGTACAAATATACCCCCTGCTCTTCAGTGACAACACTTTGGTGTTACTGAGAAGCAGATAGGACCTCTTTCCTTGGCGTAAAAGTTTCTGAACGATTTCTTACACTTGAGAGCACGCACGTCCTTGCATTTAATGAGCCGAAGGTGTGTTATCCCATGATTCAGCAAACATTTTTGCCAATTTTCAAGGTAATCGTAGTCGTGAATTTTTCCTCCTATAAACTTCTCCATTTCTCATAACTTTTATCTTTCACTTTTGCAAACCCTTCTTTGAATTTCCTCAGAGCTTTTCTGCAGGCTCCTTTTTTCTGTAAAATTTCCTTACTCAAATTTTCTATCACCATCTCTTATACTACCACTATCCGTGCAATCTCTGGCCTTCACATTGGTGGTGGCCCGTCCAAAAATAACAAAACTAAGAAAGTCATTGCCGAACCTCCTACCGTCAACATAATCATACCTTATCAACTTCACTCTCTAATGGACCTTCAAGTTCAAAAGGAAACTATCAACCCCTAAAATGACAGAAATTGGCTTGTCCACATATATCCTTCTTCCATTCATCCTGTTAGAATTCCTATTGTAAAGGAATATTGAAAAAAGAAAAACATCAAAATCTTAGACCCAAATGAAGTGGAAAGGGTCACTTTTAGCCAACCAAGGTTCATGTATATTTATACATACCCTTTTACCTTAAAGATGGGGTCAAGAAAGTAATCCCATTATTTTAGAATTTTTCCACCACTACCAAATCTACTTGGCTCAAGTAAGCCTATCAATATGGCGTACGATGGCTTGCCTTCGGACATTGTGTTCCCAGGCCAGAGAAACTCTCACTCTTGCCCATTTGATCAACCTCTACTCCCCAATGATTTTTCGTGGAGGCATGATCAAACTCACCAAATGCGGCCATCATGCCATCATTACTAGTGTCGATGACAATAATGACCGTGGTTGAATGGAACAGTTTATTATCATTACTACTAGGGACATCTTTCCGACAACAACACCTTTTATCCCTGAATCTTGAAATTTTGCTCATAAGTTTCAGATATATTTTCTCGATTGTGTTAAAGAAAATTCCCTTCTTTGTTAACTTTTAGTTTCTTATTTCATCTACCCGTTGGGTTCCTCCAACGGTTAAGAACCTGACCAATGGGTACAAAATTTTTATACGTTCACATAATGAATTTCTGTGGGTGGGAAGAAATTTCACCCAAATATAATTGGAAAGCTAAGAACCATAGTAAGTAAAAGTTCTCCTTTTCCCTTTTTATCTTCACTAAGATATAGAACCAATTTTTTGACTCCCTTTGGCACTACACATGCCTTCCGAAAGGGTCTTTTATTTGCTCTGTTATGCAGGTTTCTCATGACCTAATGATGGAAAATTAATAAATTCATGAAATCCTTGACCAGAAGAGGTTCCATGATGCCGCTCTAGCTTCCGATGAAGGACCATATTCCTTTGGGTCCCCAGCCTAAGGACAAAAAACCAAACGAAAACGTACATCCTCTAATAAGATTCAGGAGAAGCTTTCAACGAAAGATGCCCCAACTGGACCAATAACAGTGTTCCTCGATGATGAAGAAACCGATGACAATGAAACTTTCAAACAAAAAGAAAATCTCTCCCTACTTAACCGGATGCTCATCCGAATGAAGTTCAAGGATTCTTCACGAAAATAGAAATAGTTGAAAACGTTAAGTCTTGTTGTCGAGCTCGTTTGTTGCTTTCAGTCAGAGGAGTTCTACCTATGACGTTCTTCCAACATTAACTTCTACATACCTGCTACACCACCAACTGCTACCTCCCCACTGGCCTCAATCGAACAAAGGAAAAATGTTCGCTCCCCACGGTCACCCAATCATGGAAATATAGAGAACACTTTTCCAGCACCTATTCGAAACCCCAATGGAAAATGTAGTGTCACTCTTTAGGTTTCAAATGAGTGCTACATGCTCTCCAAGGAAGTAGGAGTTGCCAATTACTTGAATCCTCTAGCTTCAGAATAATATTAAAGAAAATTGGATGCGCTTTCTACTGAGTGTCTGATTAATAACAAGATGCACCTTTCTTATCAGGTATCAATTTAATATTTTTTCTTCCCTTATTTCTTGCTATACATTGTCCTCATAACTTTAATATTTAACTTTAGGCTAACCTTATTGTATTCGAGGGCTTACAAAAGATGATCTAGAAAAGGAAGCACTTACTGCTGAATGATATCAGCTTGCCGCTGAACGAGATCAACTTATTGAGCGCCTCCCGGGTTTAGAAGCAAAATTTTCTCAAATGGGAAAGCTTGAAGCTCAATTAGAGAAATCCAAGAAAGAGAAAATGATTCACAGTCGAGAGGCCTCTCAGTTGCATGAAGAGCATAAGGAGTGCAAAGTCAAGTGGGTTGAGCTATAGGATGTTGTAACTATTGTAGCTGAACGCGAGTCCACTTCCATGGAGCAAATCAATAACTTGGAACCAAGCGTGCGTTCCTAAACCAATGAGGTTACTGTTATCGAGAAGAAGAGAGCCCAAATGGAAGAAAGGTTGAAAAAGGTCATGGAGCAGAACCACGAACATGCGAGGACAAATACTGACCTTAACAAAATCTATGGCATCGAAAACGAATAACTGCAATCCAAAATTAAGATACTTCGATCCAAACTCTAAGATTAAGAAGACTTTTTCTTCTCGATAAAACTTATGCAATTTATCATATGAAGAAGAAGATTTGGAGGAGGCCAAAGAAGGCATTGCAAATATAGATGGCTACATCGTTGAAGCTCTTGAATTGGAGACGACTACCTTCAACAATACTCCTGCTCATCCCACTATCTCAAGAACTTCAAGACCAAGTTTTGAGTACTCGGGAAACGAAGAGGAAGCTAAAGCAGAAGACAAGGATGACGGTACTGAACCGAACACAGATCAGCCTTCGTCTGCAAAAGATACAGAAGATACCTTACTTCTTTCAGACCCTGCAGGGAAACCAATTGATGCAATATATAGCTTTCTTGTAATTATGCCAAAAATTCTATCGAGTTTGGCATTTTAAGAAATAAAAGACATCTTTTGCCCATTTTCCATGTAAAAATTTTATTTTGTTTATTTGATTAAGTTCGGGAATTTCTAATATCTGATGACTTTAATTTCGAGCATTCACACTTCCATTATCTACCCTTTGACTATGAGGGTTTCATAAGAGAAGGACCTTATGTTTATGGTGCTCTTGAAAAGGACGTTTACTGTTCATTCCGGCACAAGCGTTTGAGGTTTAACTAACTTTTGAATGGTAAAGAACTTAATTTATCATTTGGACAAGAAATAAGATAAAAACAAAAGGATTTTGATTTATTCCTTCAATTTCTAAAAGTATATTTACATAAACCTTTATTTTCTTAAGTAAATAAATATGAATACATGTGTCTAACTTGTACAACTTATTTCCATGGAGCTGAACATGCAGTTCCCAATCTTGATAAGATAAAGCTTCCGGTTCTAACAGTCACCGATCTTCATGACACTTTCAGTATTTTGATACACAATAGTTCCCCCAGTGTTCGGATGCTTAGTATGAGAATTTGAACAATAGAGTTTTTGCTAGCATTGATGATCCTTCACATAGTATGCTTTACGTTGCTACATCATTAAAAATCTTGCCAAAAAAATCCAATAGGGACAAAAACTGGATGAAGGAAAATATAGTGCATCAATACTTTCAGTATCAACAAGGATCTTCAATAGTAATATATTTTGAAGTGAGTCACATTCCAATTCTTGGGAATTTTACTAGTCTTGATTTTCTAACTAATAAGAACCTATACCGGTTATTGCTCAAATCCGGTAAGGCTTTTCCCATGTCGGTCCTAGGTTACTAGCATTGACTTCTCGAGTGCTTTTAGTTACTTTTTGCAAAACCAAATCTCTTACTTTGAAGTATCGGAAATTTTCTCTATGGTTATCATATCTCTCCATCCTTTGTTTTTTGACACCATCCTCACGTATGGTAAATTTCGATGTTCTTCAAGCAACTCAAGCTTAATCAACGTTGTTTCATTATTTGCCTCCTCATTTGCTAGGGAATAGCTTATTGTCGGTTCCCCAATCTCCATCGAAATCAAATCTCCCACACTGTACACAAGTGAAAAGGGTGCTTCTCCTGTGTTTGACTTCACTAATGTTCGATATTCCCGTAACATTCCTAGTAGCTCATCTGACAAGTTACCTTTTGCATACTCTAATTTCTTTTTGATTTTTTGGATTATAAATTTGTTTGTTGACTCTGCTTTTTTGGTAGCACTTGGATGATATGGAGAAGATGCGATCCTTTTGATCTTCAATCCTTCCAAAAATATTATGACTTCAGAACCTATAAATTGTGGCCCCCTATCACAAGCAATTTCTTTTGACTCCAAACAGACATTTAGTGAAATTGTGGCCCATTATCTCGCTCTTCAATCCTATTAATTGTGGCCCATTATCTCGCTCTTCAATCCTATTAATTGTGGCCCATTATCTCGCTCTTCAATCCTATTAATTGTGGCCCATTATCTCGCTCTTCAATCCTTTTGTAAGAACCTATTTGAACCCATTTAGTGAAATTATTAGTTAACACCAAATGAAATTTTACATGTCGGGCCCTTCAGGTAAGGGGCCAACTATGTCTATCCCTCATTTCCTGAATGACCACGGTGACACCACCGAATGCAAAAGCTATATCTGCTGATGCACTACACATGGTGCTGACACTTATAACATTTTTACACAAATGCATTCACGTCTTGTTCTATTATGGGCCAATAGTAACCAACTCTTATCAGTTTAAGAACCATCGAGTCTGCACCAGAATTATTTTCGTAGACCCATTTGTGAACTTCTCTCATCACATAATCAGCCTCCAATGGTCTTTGAAAAGACCTTCGGTATAATTGACCGTCAACAAGGAAATAATGAGCAACTTTAGTTTGTAGCTCTTGGGAAGCTTTAGGATCTTCAGGAAATTTTCCATGTCTTAAATAATCTATAAATTGATTTCTCCAATCCCAAATTAAGTTGGTCGAGTTGACTTTGCAATCCTATCCACATCCAGGACTGAATGTAAAAGTTGAATAACTACACTGAAATCAGCTCCCTTCATTTTTCTAGACGATCCCAAATTGGCCAATGCATCTGCCTCCATGTTCTCTTCCCTTGGGATATGAATAATCGACCACACACTGAACCGGGAAAGTTGAACTTGTACCTTATTCAAGTATTATTGCATGCTCTACTCTTTGGTGTCAAATACTCCATATACTTGGTTCACTACAAATTGGGAATTACATTTTACTTCAATTACCTCGGAGCCTAGTCCCCGGGCAAATTCAAGTCCCGCAACCAAAGCCTTGTACTCGGCCTCGTTGTTAGTCAAAGGAATGGTTATAATGTCATGCCTCAGAGTTTCTCCTGAAGGAGTGATTAATACAATTTCGAGATTAGAACCTTTTAAGTTAGAGGCTCCATATATAACTTATAGTCCATACACCAAAAATAATTTTTGATACTAGATCTGCTTCTCTAGCAGTTAAAGGCATCATACCAGGTCTAAATTCGGTCAAAACTTGTGACTTAATTACAGCCTTGGGTTTATATTTGATGTTGAATTTGCTAAATTTGACTGCCCATCCAGCTAATCAACTTGATAATTCAGGATTATGAAGGACGCTCCTCAAGGGAAAAAATTTCACAATGACTTTGGGCAGACATTGAAAGTAAGGCCTAAGTTCTTGAGATGCGACTACGAGATCTAGATCCAACTTTTCGAGGTGAGGATAATATGTCTCCTCTCCCATAAAACTTTACTAACATAATAAACAGGAAATTGTGTATCTTCATCCTCTCAGATCAGAACTGCACTTATCGCAACTTCCGAAACTGCTAAATAAATTAACAATTGCTCACCTTCCTTCCGTTTTGAAAACAACAGAGGAATAGACAAATACATGTATTTAAATGCTTGTTGGCATTCCAGAGTCTACGAAAAATCAATCTTCTTTTTCAAGAGTGAAAAGAAATGACGACAGTTCTCAGAAGACTTCGAAATGAATCTACTAAATTCCGCTGATGCGTGGCTAGAATTCATGATTTTAAGCATTATATACCTTGCATTTTATGTGTTTTAATGATAAAATACACGTCGTATGTGCCTAATGGGGTTTATTTTATGTGTAGGTGAACTGGAAATGGAAACGGGGCTAAACGGATACAAATACGTCGAAAACTACGCGAAAGGGGACACACGGGCGATAGCCGGGTGTTGGAGCCAAACAGCCTGACCCAGCCTGACGTTACCCAGGCTTTAGAGCCCTAACGCCAGGGGGGCCTGGCGTTACCCAGGCCTTAGAGCCTTAACGCCAGANGTTGGAATAGAAGTCTTTTACACATTGAGGGTTCATCCTAAAAATATAAATAGACCCAAAAACATCACATTAAGGGGGAATTCGTTTGGGAACTTTGGACAGAGGAACACACCACGTTGAATGAGGATTCTACTTAGTTTTTCTTCTCTTCTCTTAGTTTTATAGTTTATTAGTTCTAGAGTCTTGGGGGTGACATGAACGTTGTAGTTGAAGCTTGAATTATTCTTATTGTTTTATCTTAATTAGTTTGTTTAT
>ML357052.1:0-28157 GCA_005239505.1 Nicotiana paniculata | reverse complement strand
ATCAAGTCGCAATATACACAGCCTTACTTTCCAATAGTATACATAGATATACGAAATCGTCAAACCTTAGAAATAAACTTCACAAAAGTCCTTAAAACAATGCACACTTTTAACAACTTTAAAATAAGGATTTGCTATGAAAATGAATGTAGTAAAATCAGAAGTAGCCCCTCGGGCAAAAACATGTTTCATAATCAGCCCCTCGGGTATGCCTCACAATCCCTCAGCACCTCACAATCACTCAGCACCTCACAGCCACTCATGCCTCCCAATCACTCAATCACTCGCACTCGGTGCGCTCACTAGGGGTGTGTACAGACTCCGGAGGGGCTCCTTCAGCCCAAGCGCTAATATCATTCAGCACCTCACCATCACTCCTGGCCCTCGGTCAACAGGGTACTCGACCCGAAACATCAATTTAAATCTCAAAGTGGTCAGTCCAAAGGACATTACCAAAAATTCAAAATGGCCATAACGAGTTCTGAAGGCGGTCTTAGGAATATCCTGCTCTCTGATCTTCAACTGGTGATACCTCGACCGTAAATCAATTTTGGAGAAGAACGTCGCACCCTGCAATTGGTCGAATAAATCATATATCCGAGGCAATGTATACTTGTTTTTGATAGTGACTTTGTTCAGCTGCCGATAATCAATACACATCCGAAGCGACCCATTTTTCTTCCTGACGAAAAGAACCGGAGCGCCCCACGGCGACACACTCGGCCGAATGAACCCCTTCCCTAATAAGTCTTTCAACTGCTCATTTAACTCCCTCAACTCTGCTGGCGCCATTCTGTATGGCGGAATAGATATTGGATGCGTATCTGGAAATACATAAATCCCGAAATCGATCTCTCTATCTGGCAGAATCCCTGGAAGCTCGCCTGGAAATACTTCAAGAACTTATTCACGTCTGGGAGGGACTCGGGGCAGACACTTCCGAAGTGGTGTCCACAACTTGGACCAAATGATAAATACACCCTTTTAATCATTTTCGAGGCCTAAAGGTAGGAAATAAACCTACCCTTTGGCACCACACCATTCCCTTTCCACTCAATAGCTGACTCATTAGGAAACTCTAGTCTCATAATTCTTGTTCGGCAGTCGAATTTAGCAAAGCACGAGTACAGCCAATCCATTCCCATGATAACATCGAAATCTACCATCCCTAGTTCGATAAGATTGGCCGTGGTATCTCGACCACACACCGTGACAACACAATTCCTATAGACTCGTGCTGCTGTAATGGAATCACTAATCGGAGTCGACACAGAGAACGACTCATGAAGCTGTTCGGGTTCTATCCCAAAACTTGAAGCAATAAATGGGGTAACATAAGACAAGGAGGACCCCAGATCAATAATAGCATAACAATCAAGGGCTTGAATAGCCAGAATACCTGTAACAACATCTGGAGAAGCCTCCGTACTCTGGCGACCACTCAAAGCATAGAACCGACTGGGTCCACCTCTACCATGAGCTCCACCTCTAACTGCACCACGTCCTGCTGGAGCTAGAGGACGTACTGAAGATGCGGCGACTGAAGAACCAGACTGCTGAGAAAAACCACTACCCGTGCCCTGACTGGGCGCACGACAATCCCGCCGAATATGACCTCTTACCCCACACTCGTAGCATACCGGTATCTAGGTAACAAGGCTCGGTATAGAACCTCCAACACTTAGGGCATGGAGCCCTCCTCTATTGCTGGAACCTCCCTCCTGGACCGGACTCATGGGGTCTCCTACTGTCTGATCCTGGTCAAAAGCGACTGCTCTGCTGATAATGGTGCACTGGTGGCGATGCACTAGATGAGGACTGAGCATAAGACTGGGATGGCCTTGATTTCCCTCTCCCCTGAATTGGTCTCCCTGATGCGTGGCTAGAATTCATGATTTTAAGCATTATATACCTTGCATTTTATGTGTTTTAATGATAAAAATACACGTCGTATGTGCCTAATGAAGCTTATTTAATGTGTAGGTGAGTTGAAATTGGAAGCCGAGCTAAATGAGAGCATAAACGTCGGAAAATACGTGCAAGAGTCGAAAAGGAGCGATCCGGGACAAGCCTGGCGTTAGCCAGGCGTTAGACCCCAAACGCCAGGGGGTGCCTGGCGTTAGCCAGGTCTTAGAGCCCAAACGCCAGGATGCCTGTTGCGGTTAAGTCCGAGTTTTAAAGGTTTTTAAGTGTTTCCAAGTTGGAATAGAAGTCTTTTACATCTTTAGGGTTCATCCTAAACATATAAATAGACCCAAAAACATCACATTGAAGGGGGAATTCGATGGAGGATTGATCGAGAGGAACACACCACGCTTGAAAGAGGATTCTACTTACTTTTTCTTCTCTTCTCTTCTTTTAGTTTCATAGTTTATTAATTCTAGATTTTTGGGTGTTACATGAACGTTGTAGTTGAAGCTTGAGTTATTCTTATTGTTTTATCTTAATTGGTTTGTTTATTCAATCTTGCGCTTAATTATTTAATTGCTTGATCACCAATTGAATACTATCTACGAATCTAGGGTTGAACTCGGGAGAGGGAATTCTAGANTATTTGTTTGAGTTTAGTTTAGTTGATAGTTAATCACAAGTCCCTGTGGGTACGATATCTGGACTTAAAATCCTATATTACTTGTCGACCACGTACACTTGCGTGTGCATTGGGAAATCAACCAACACTCCATCCTCCAACTGAACTCCCCAAGTGGCCCGCTGACCGGGCCCTACTGATACCCCCCCTCTCCGATCTTATCTTCAATTTTCTAGTCTCCGTGGCCTGGGAGAATCCCACTATCTTACCATAATTCATGTCTGAGTGCAAGGCAGCTGTAGCAGCTTCCTTCACAACCAAAGGACTGAGGCCCTGAACAAACCGTCGAACTCTGGAAGCCATAGCCGATACCAACTGAGGTGCGTACTTGGACAACCTCGCGAACTCCATGTGGTACTCCCACACACTCATATTACCCTTCTTGAGAACCTAAAACTCCGTAGCACAGTCGGCCATAGCCTCGGCAGGAAAGAAGTGATCCATGAAAGCATCAACAAACTCATTCCATCTCGCCGGAGGACTTTCCTCCCCCACGGGAATTCTCCCATATCTCGAACCAGGAATACGCTGCTCCCCTCAGCCTGTAAGAGGCTAACTCAACTCCCTCTGTCTCTGTATCCTTCATAACTCGAAGCGTCTTGCACATATCATCTAGAAAGTCCTGCGGATCGGCCTCCGGATAAATACTTGAGAACTCTAGAGGGGCTAACCGCAAAAACTGGTTGACTCTGGAACCGGTGGAATCTCCCTGTCCGCTAGAGGATGCAGGGGCAGCATGAGATCCTTGGGCCTGAGCGGCCACTAACTGGGTCAACATATGAATAGCTCCCCTGAGGTCCCCATCAGAAATACCGGGACCTGAAGCTGGAACCGAAGAAGGATCAGGAATACCAGCGGGAGGGGTTTTAGCACCCTCTGCCGCAGCAGGAATAGGAACACTCTGGTATGGAACAGAAAGGCCAGGTGGATTCAAAGTCGGGGACTCGCTCTCACCCGCACCATCGGGTACAAATTTCACAGCCACACTTGGGGTGGCATCGGCCTTTAAGCCGACCGAGATCTCTTCTTTGGTGCCATTACTGAAAAATTTTGGAACAAAGCACGAGTTAGACGAGAATATTTTCACTATCCACTTCACCGCACAATATAGAATAACAATGAAAAGGGTTTTTCATAAATTTCCATGTAGCCCCCTAATTATAGATGTGGTCGACAACACACTGATAAGAAAGGCTCTACTAGACACAGCTCCGAGACATCCTAGGACACTTTTAAAACTTTAGGCTCTGGTACCAAGTTTGTCACGCCCCAAAATCGAGGGACGCGACCGACACTCAACCGGGTGACCCCAGTCAAGCGAACCTGACTTGCCTTTCCTATCCCACGCGTTACCCCGTGATTTCTATATACATCGTTCAAGTAAAATAGCCATTTATAACTTAAGCATAAAATTCCAACGTGAATTCACTTCTACTTTTTATCATTACTAACACATGATACCAAATACTTACAAAATACATACAACATTATCGACATGGACCACGATTCCAAACCGTACGCTTACTACCCAGAATGCATATACATACTTTCCCCACATTGCGTCTATGGAGCCTCTACAAGTACAAAAGATTTATATATTACTTGCCGGCAACAAGGCCCCCACTATACCTTACACTACACCATAAATTTAAATTAAGGTGACATGAGTCACACGCGGCTCCGGGAGGATGTGGGGCTCACCAGAACAGCTGACGGAAAGGAGAGGAGGCACTACTGACGGTGGGCTGAATTACCTGCTGTAGAACCACCTACATTTATATAAGAAAATGTAGCGCCCCGGGCAAAAAGGACGTTAGTACTGTGGAATAGTACTAGTATGTATTAACAAACTTCATCCCAAGTACAATCAAACAATACATAAGTAAGAAACAGTAATAGGACAAATCAATCAATGCACATGGAAAAGAACAACCAAATCATCAAGTTTCAAAATCTTTCTTTTCCTTTTTTCAACATTTCCATATTCAAGAGTTCCCCGATTTTTCATTTCTATAGTGATAACAATCACATTCCGTCCTTATTACCTCAACCACCCTTATCGCCTCACGCCTTATCAAGCTTACTGATTTGTGTTGCGGCGTGCAACTGGATCCCACCTGACAATCACATTTCATAACAGCAACCACAAACAATTACATCACAAGAATCATCACTTCAAGGAATACAAGTTCCTATCAACAATTTATGCATTTGGGCCCAAGGCACCATAACTCTCATCAAGTAGTAATTTCATGAACACGGTGTTTCCACAATCGCCCAATTCAGTTACATTGTTTCACAATACTCTTTTTCATTACTTTCCGCGCATGGCTTTCAACTATTTTACACATTCCCACATTTGAGCACATTATTAATCTTTCATTCATTACCCATCAAACATATTTCACAATTTCATACAATACAGTAGCATGACAATAAACAAGGAAAATCAGAGAATAGAATCTAACGCCTCAACACATCTAAACAATCAATTCACAGATTTCCAAACAAGGCACACATACCAAATACCCGGAACCCGCAAGAGGATTCTATGAAGGTTAAAGTTAGCCATACATACCTCGAAAAGGGATTTTTCCTTAATTTCTATGTCAAATCACCGGGCCTTCTAGCACCTTCAACCTAATTCATAATGCAGCACATTTAAACTTAGAATTAAGAATCATGAACATGTCTCAAACTCATTTGAGCTTTCTATCAAACACTAGGTGTTCTTTTTAGATTAGATAACCCTTCTTTAGTTAGAGATTACCCCAACCTATTTTCCTTAACTAGATTACGGCAGATTGGGTGCATGCATGCAAGGTTCTTAACCCCGTCTTCATGAACTATCCTACCCATGTTTCATTTTAACAAGATCTAGAAATTTAGGGTTAATGGGGTGAAAGCTTACCTCTTGGAGTGAAGAAATTTGTGTTCTACTTGATTAGTTCCAAGCTTGAGTGATGAAGGAAGACCAATTTGATGAAGTTGTGACTTTCTCTCTCTAGAACCCACTCTTTCCTCTCTCTAATATCCCAGAAAAATGGTTAAAAATGAAGGGGAGGGGTGTTTTTAATGGACTAGGGTCGGGTTTTAAAATTAGAGAAATAGAAGCCCGACACAAGAATGCGCTCAAGAATGCGATCTCATTCCTGACATGTGGTCCGCATAATCGACCGCATAATGGCCCTCAAGATGGGCCAAAATTCGAAACACACTGCCTAGGTATGTGACCATTGTGCGGTCTACATACACGTTATGCGATCGCATACTGGACCGCATAGTTGACTTCAAATGGGGCAGTACTCTACCTAGGTTTGCGACCATTATGCGGGCCGCATACACGATGTGCGAACGCATAGTGCGTCGCATAACACCTACTTTCTGAAAAATTACATTCTTTAAGTCTCGGGGTATTTTTTACTCAGTTCCGATCTATTTCAAAGATTCCCATAGTAAAACAACTCGGGGAATCAGCGGGAATTATTTTAAAGCGAGAAAATGTTACGGGTATTTACAGCTTAGAAGCTCATAAACCACCGTATTTCCTCTGAAGCACCCCATAATTCCGCAACCAAGATGCCTACGATGATTAGGCCTTCTATGAATCTGAAGTTGTTCCTCCGACCCCCTTTGATACTGAAATGTAAATCCATTAGTGAAGCAGAAACACTGTAAGCCTCAACATCATCCCATGTAGGATCTCAGACCTTAATCGTATGCAAATTTCGGGAAACCTTTCAATATCATATATATACATATCTTAGGCCAAAACTGATGTAACACCTAGCTCTGTCATCTGAATGCCCCTAGTGAACTCCCCCACTTGGCGCGAAGCCATAGAAACCAACATCTGATGATCCGCAAAACGAACCTTCACAGCTACACCAATCACAAGGTACTCCAAGTCATCTACTAAGCGCACATCCATTCTCGTGACGGTCAAACTTGCTTCCTTCAGTGCCGTGAATGATAAAATGCACCTTCCACTGAGTAAAATCCCATACGACCCACATAGTCTCTAACACCACCAACTATCCTCAATCAACATCCACCTCGTGACCCTATCACGATCGCGAACACTAGTCAACCAATTAAACCTTTTCAAGCTCGTACTTATCAACTAGATGCCAGAACCCATTGCACCCCTATTTGAACAACTGAAGGTTCTCGTAATACCTCTGCATCCTTAGTTTGGACGACATGTTGAGACAATGTTTGGAAATCCTTGGCTCTCTCATAGTCGGCGCCTACCTGATAACGATGCACAATATAATACACAAGTGGATGCAAAATGGACATAAGATATATGCTTCGAGATGAATCAATGTCGCACGTTAAGTAGTGAAAGAGGTGGAATTTCTTTATAGTTTTCGTAGCCTCTCGAAGATAAGTACAGACGTCTCCATACCGATCTGCAAGACTCTACTAAACCTTCTTATGACCCGTATTACCTATGGACCTAGAGCTCTGATACCAACATGTCACGACCCAAAATCCCTCCGAAGGAGTCATGATGGCACCTAATCTCTAAAACTAGGTAAGCCTAACATTAGATGAAATAACAACAATATTTAACTAACATCAAATAATTTCGAAATATAAATCTCTACAATTCCAAAATCGGTAGTACAAGTCATAGACCTTTCTAGGAGTACATTTAATTAAACCTGTGCAGGATATGACATAAATCTAACAAGGAAGTAATACCTAAGAAATGCCATTAACAGACATAAATCATATTACAAACAGTAGTAACAATAAGAGAAACACTAATGGCAATGAGAAATAACCAAGTAATTAAATAAAACCATAGTTGGGGTACATATGAAGTATTAATGTACCCGAGTAGGGAAAACGATTTCAACTCAACCAATCAAGTCATTTCTAATACACAATTTCAATAATCCCACTTCTCGAAATCTCATATCATAAATCACAACTTCCAGACCCTTAACACACATGGCACCTTGTGCCCACATTTTCCATCTCACTTCGCACGGAAAGATCCACGTGTACTCAGTACATAATATCTGTGACAAATGCTAATTAGGATGTTCAAGAGACTTTTTGTACATATCGAAAAGTAAAACTGCAGCTTCTGAACCAAATAGGAAATCAATGAGAAAATGAGTTTATTTTGGAAATTTTTTGGATAATGAAAATTACCTTTTCAAATAAAATACAACATCGGATAATATCCGTAACAATTCCTTTTTAAGTAAAATAAAAACATCAGACAAGCCAAAGAGATTATGTTGAGAAATAATTTGAAGTAAAATATGACAACTATTAGAAATGGTAAGTACCGAAATAGCGGAAAGTTTTAATTTAAAAGTCACACGAGGTAGCTATATATTAATTATTTTATCTAAAAATACTATATTACTAACAACTCAGCAGTACAGGAGGTAATGACTCAACATAGAAATTTCACCTTGAAAATCAATTACCAGAATAATAGTATTAGGTAAAAGAACTCAGGAAATGATAGCAAGGCGATAAGTAAATGGCAGTAACTCAATCCTCGGAAAATAGTGAAGAACCAGAAATACAAATTCTCAGATTCTTATACGAAGGAAACCAATACAATGCTATAAAACAGGGAATACAAAACACCAAATATGTTGCAGCGCAAAACCCGCTCCTACCATATAATATGAATATCAAAATTCACCTTTAATCCACCATATCAATTCAACCTTATTCCACCTGTTGCGCCGTGCAACCCGATCCCACCATACAATATCAATATCATGACAACAAAATATATTGTGGCGCGCAACCTGATCCCACCATACAATATCAATATCATAATTCACCCTTATTCCACCATAACAATCCATCCTTATTTCACCTCTTGCGACGTGCAACCTGATCCAGCTGTATAATAACAATATCACAATATTTATATCCTCCCATATTTCACCATCTCCCTTATTTCACCCGTTGAGGCGTGCAACCCGATCCCCCTTACAATAATTTAAATCAACAACAACAATTCAATAAATCCATTAACAAGAATTTCTACAATCAAGGGTATCAGTACACTACACCAAAGGAACCACATAAAACCCGGAGGAACACAACAAACTTTACAAAAATGACAGGGCAGGTAAGATACGTGATAACTAAGTATGCAATCACAACAATTAGGACATGTACTAGATAAGTACAATACATAGATGAAACTCAACAATTAAGAGGTAACAAGACAATAAGGAACGCAATAACTTCAACTAAGGCATAGAAGGCCAAATAACGAGTAAGAAGTACAGTAGGTGCTAACAACGTCAAATAGAGCATGTAAGAGTAGACTAACAACGAGATACCACATTTTATGACAATTCAATCAAAGGCACTGAAAGACACTAGACAATCTAAATCGGTCAAATACCACATATAGACCGTGTATCCACTCATCACCTTGCGTACACGACTTTTACATAACAAGATAGCACAATTAACTCAATTCCTAAGGGGTGGTTTTCCCCACACAAAGTTAGGGAAGACACTTACCTCAATTCGTCCAACTCAATACCCAATTTAGCTTTTTCTTTATCAATTCATCACCGTTCGTCTCAATCTTGCCAAATACGACTTAAATACCTCAAACAATGCAAGAGAAAACAATTTCAATTAACAAAGCTATGATCCTTATAAATTTTGCAAAAAGTCAGCAAAAGTCAACCCCTCAGGCCCACACCTCGGAACCCAATAAAATTCATAAAACCCGCACCCCCATTCCGATACGAGTTCAACCATACTAAATTATCAAATTCTGATACCAATTCGTCCTTCAGATCATTCTTTTACATTTTGAAAGGTTTTACAATTTTTTCCCTAATTTCCAACTTAATTCACTCAAATGATGAAAAAATCAATGGATTCATGAAATATGATAAGATTCGGGTAGAAAACACTTATCCCAATGATTTGTTTGAAAAACCCACAAAAAATATCCCAAGGCCGAGGTCTACAACTCCCAAATTAGTAAAAATGGATAACTCTGGAAATGTAGTTCTTATATTCTGCCCAGATGTTAATGCATAGCGATCGATGAACAACACTCGTGATCGCGAAGAAGAAAAATGAAGGCTGCGAAAATCATTCTATGCTAATGCGACAGCGAGCTCGCGAACGCGGTGCACAAAAACCCAGACCTTTCGCGAACGCGTCTGTACACTTGCGAACGCGAAATCGCCTGATGTCCCAAATACGCCTTAACTCTACGTGACCGCAGACAAGTGAGCGTGAATATGAAGGCAAAGATCTTCCAACTTTCGCGAACACGAGCCTCCCTTCACGATTGCGAAGAGAAAAATGTTTCCTGCCTCTAAATTCACTACGCAAACGCGATCACTTCATTGCAAATGCGATGAAAAACACCAGACACCAACAGAATCATCAGTCCAAAATAGAAGGAATTGGCCCGTAGCCCATCTGAAACACATCCGTGGCCCCCGGGACCCTGTCTAAACACACAAACAAGTTCCATAACCTAACACAGACTCACTAGGGGTGTCAAATCACACAAAACAATGTTGAAACTATGAATCACACCATGAATTAAACTCATGAACTTTCAAATCTTCCAACTTCTATATCTCACGCTGAAACCTACCAAATCAATCTGGAATGATGTAAAAATTTGCAGACAAGTCCCAAATGACATAACGGAGCTGTTCCAACCCTCGGAACCGCATTCTGATCCCTATATCACCAAAGTCAACTCTTGGTCAAACCTCTCAACCTTCTAAAACTTCAAGTTTCCAATTTTTGCCAAAATGCTTTAAATTTCCCTACGGACCTCCAAATCCAAATCCGGACGCACACCCAAGTCCAAAATAACAATCCGATCCTATCTGAACCATTGAAACTCGAATCTAAGGCCAAATACTCAAAATTCAAATCTTTGTCAATTCTTCCAACTTCGAGCTTCTCAAATGAGAGTCACTCCTAAAAATCCTTTCCGAACATCTCAAAACCTAAATCGATGATGCACACAAGTAATAATACACTGAATAAAGCTAATTGTGACCTTAAACTACCGATCCAGACACAATGCTCAAAACGACCAGTCTGGTCGTTACAACAATCCTATAAGCAGTGATAGAGCCAGTTATTAGCAAGGGGAGTTAATTGACATCCTATCGTCGAAAAATTACATTGTATAATTAGGTTAAATTTTTGTTTTATGTATATATACACTATATGTTGATTCTCTTTAATTTCATGTCATGCTTACTTGTTTATATTTTGACTCCCCTTAATGAAACTTCTGGTTCTGCCACTTCTTATAAGTGTTCTATAATATGCAAACTTACAACAATAATAAGTCTGTTTTCATGAAATATAGGGTGTCTTTGGTACTAAGGAATACATTTTCCATAGAAAATGAGTGATTTTATCAGTTATTTTCCCTTGTTTGGTTGGTGAGTGGGAAATGTTTTTCGGAAAATATTTTCTAGAGTTTGGTCAGAGAGTAGAAAATATTTTTGTTACAACCAATATTCACGTACGTTAGTTCATGCCATAAGTTAGTCGACATAAATCCAAGAAGATATTACCTTTGAGATGCCATGAAGTTAATCCTATTGGTCTTAAATGGTACAAGGGTGTATAAGAGTGGTTAACAAGTATTAGAAGTTAAACGAATCAAGGATGTTGTAACCCGTATTTTTGGGTAAAACTAGAGGTTCTTAATATTCTCAAGAGGTCATGTTTTAAGGTAATTGAATCATATAATATCCATATTATAAGTCTTGAAGTCAAATGAGTTATGAAACAAAATTCGACAAAAGTTGTCGCAACTTACGTTCATAATTTTACTTAAACTTTAGGTCAAGTTTTACTAAGATTTTCTCCTAATTTCCTTCAATTATGGGGTGATATCTATGAGTCTAATTTCCAACACATTAAACCGTTCATCGATACAATCTCAGAGTAGAGAGATAATCGCGTGTTCGCGAGACTGCGCCAATCAGCTCTCTGTAGGACTCACATAGGCGGTTGAGATATATGGATACATATAATATGCCTCATCCCGTTTTAAGTCATTATTTTTAATTATATTCAGAGCTTAAAACCCTAAAAACACTCTCTCAAAGTTCTCTCATGATCCAAGACCCAAACAAAGGGCAAACAACACAAATCAACTGGTTGGCCTCATGCTATGCAAATGTTGATTTTCGTATGGAGAATTTATTTGAGTTAGAAATGGTTGTCTTCGAAAATTAAATAAGTTTACTATAAAGAAAAAGTATCCACTTCCAAGGATTGACGACCTGTTTGACCAACTCCAGGTTGCCAAGTATTTCTCCAAGATTGACTTACGTTCGGGGAATCATCAGTTGAGGGTTAAGGAGAAGGATATTCCAAAGACGACCTTCTGAACAAGATATGGGAACTTCGACTTCTTGGTGATGTTGTTCGGTCTATCAATGCCCCAACAACTTGTATGGATCTCATGCATAGTGTATTCAGGCCCTATCTTGATGTGTTCATGATCGTATTCATTGATGACATTCTGGTGTAGTCTCGTTCGAAGGAAGAACAGGCGGTCCACTTGCGGATAGTATTACAGAACCTTCAAGATTGTAAGTTATACGCTAAGCTCTCCAAATGTGAATTCTGGCTGAACTCAGTATCATTTCTTGGCCATGTGATATCAGATGAGGGTATTAGTGTCGACACTCAGAAGATCGATGCAGTGAAGAATTGGCCGAGACCTACAACACCATCAGAAGCCCACACCTTCCTGGGGCTAACCGGATATTATAGGCGGTTTTTAGAAGGATTTTCCTCTACAACAGCACCATTGACTAAGTAAACACTGAAAGATACCAAGTTATAGTGGTCTGATTCTTGTGACCGATGTTTTCAGGACTTAAAGAATCGATTGACATCCGCGCTGGTGCTCACTCTCCCAGAAGGAATAGAAGGTTATGCGGTATATTGTGATGCCTTGGGTATAGGTTTGGGGTGCGTATTGATGCAACGAGGGAAGGTGACTGCTTATGCATCAAGACAATTGAAGAAGCATGAAAAGAATAACCCGACTCATGATTTTCAATTGGCTGCAGTAATATATACTTTGAAGATATGGCGGCACTACTTATACGACATCCATTTTGACATCTACACAGATCATGAGAGTTTAAAATACATCTTCAAGCAGAAGTAGTTGAATTTGAGGTAGCGTAGGTGGCTTGAATTACTAAAATATCATGATGTCGAGAAATTCTACCATCCCAGCAAAGCCAATATTGTGGCAGATGCTCTCAGTCGTAAGTCAATGGGAAGCTTAGTAGACATTGAGGCAGGTAGACAGGGGTTGACTAAAGAGCTTCATCTATTGGCCAATATGAGAATCAGATTGTTAGACTCTGATAACGGAGGTGTTACTATATAGAATACATCATAATCATCTTCGGTAGCCGAGGTAAAAGCACGGTATATGAAGATCCTACCTTAGTACGATTGAGATAGAACATTTAGCAGTGTAAAATTACGGATATCGAGATAGGAGGAGATGGAGAACTGAGATACCAGGGCCGACTATGTGTGCCTAATGTGGCAGGGTTGCGAGAGAAGATTATGATTGAGATTCATTAGTCCCGATATTCCATTCATCCTGTCTTGACAAAGATGTATCATGATGTTAAAAATCAGTATTGGTCAGGTAACATGAAGAAGTCTATAGCAGAATTTTTAGCCTAGTCTCCTAATTGTCAACAAGTAAAGATCGAGCATCAGAAACCCGGTTGGTTGATTCAGAATATAGAGATTCCGACCTGGAAATGGGAGGTGATTAATATGGACTTCATTATTAGACTACCTCGCTCTTATCATATGTTTGACTCCATCTAGGTGATAGTTGATCGACTACAAAATGTGCCCATTTTCTGCCAGTCAAGACATCTTACACGGCTGAAGATTATGCAAAGTTGTATATCAAGGAGATTGTTAGGCTTCATGGTGTGCCGGTATCTATTATATCAGACCGAGGAGCTCAATTTACAGCTAACTTTTGGAGGTATTTTCAGAAGGGTTTAGGCACACAAGTGAACCTTAGCACTATATTCCCTCCGCAGACTGACAGACAAGCTGAACGTACCATTCGGACACTTGAAGATATGTTATGAGCATGTGTTCTAGATTTCAAGGGGAATTGGGATGACCATTTGCCACTCATAGAATTTTCCTACAATAATAGCTACCATTCTGGTATTATAATGGCTCCATAAAAGGCACTTTACGGGAGGAGATGTAGATAACTAGTTAGATGGTTTGAAGTCAGTGAAACAGAATTATATGGGACATATTTGATTCACCAAACCATTTAGAAGGTGAAAGTGATACAAGAACGACTGAGGAGGACGAAAAGAAAACAAAAGTCTTATTTCGATGTCCGACGTCATGATATGGAGTTTCAGGTTGGTGATTGGGTTTTCCTGAGGATCTCGTCGATGAAGGGTGTTATGTGTTTTAGGAAGAAGGGTAAGCTGAGTCCGCGGTATATCGGTCCCTACAAAATTATTTGACGAATTGGACATGTTGCTTATGAGTTAGAATTGCCATCTGAATTGGAATTTGTCATATGAAGAAGTGGTAGTGGCTATATTAGATCGGCAAGTCCGTAAGCTGAGAACAAAGGATGTAGCTTCCGTCAAAGTATTGTGGAGGTACAAGAATATGGATGAAATGACATGGGAAGAAGAATAGGAGATGAAGTATAAATACCCTTACCTGTTCCATATTGAATATAACGAGGATGGCGGGGGAACGCAGGACGTATTAGAAGGTGAAACGGCTATATGAGATAAGAAATAGCTTTAAAATAATCTTCCTTAATACAAAATGATGATATGCAGATAATGTACATATCCATAATGCTTTGTGTAGCCTTGTGAGGCCATACGTTGGGTTTAACTNGGGGGGGGGGGGGGGGGTGTTACAACCCATATTCACGTACGTTAGTTCATGCCGTAAGTTAGTAGATATATGAGTATAGTTTCCAACTCATTAAACCATTAATAGATACGATCTCAGAGTAGAGATATATTCACACTTCGCGAGACTACACCAATCAGCTCTCTATGGGACCCACATAGGTGGATGAGATATATGGATATATATAAGACACTTCAACCCCATTTTAAGTCAGTATTTTTCAGTATATTCAGACCTTATAACCATAGGGGAACTCTCTCAAGGTTCTCTCATGATCCAAGACCCAAACAAATGGCATACAACACAAATCAAGTGCCAGGAATCCCGTGGAGTTAGTAAGTTTCTTATTCTTGTTGTTGTTACTAATTTTTTTGTTGTTACAACTCATGTGGGAGGTTATTTTAAGTGTTTTATGTTCTAGAAATACTTCCTTAAGTTTTTAATATCAACCCTAGGTGATTTCAAGTCTTCTAAAGTGATTCTAGTGCCGAAAACCTAATTCATTGCTAGTTTCGCTTCCTTGTTCTTGTGGAATCATTGGAGGGCTTTTTAGTGGTAAATTAAGGTCAAATTGGAGTTCTTTTTTCTGTTTAAGGTAAGGAACCTATTACCCAACATGTATTTAAGATTATCCAAGTTACGGCTAAGATGTTGAAGCTAGAATTTGTGAGATATTTATCTAAAGGCTTGTTAGTAATGGTGTTGGTTGGTGGACTATTTTGGGAGGCTTAGTTAGATTATTTTTTATGTTGTTTGGGCTATTTGGTGATTTTTTAACTTGTGGGAAGTCATATTAATAGGGGAGATTCTATCCGCTTCATCGTAAAATAGGTTGCGGTAGATATATAATAGTTACGATGCTTAAACGATAACGATAGTATCATTTCTCTTATTGTAGACTAATGAGTAGTGATATTGGCATAGCTTGAGGTTGAGAAGTATATACAAGGTACGTGAGGCTACCCCTTTCCTTTTTTTTCACGACTCTGATGGTTTTATATTGTAACGACGAGCTTCCAAATAAACTCTACTCTTAGAAGCAAGCAGTACCTCCATTATTTCCCTTCTTATGGACAATTGATGTTGAAGTTGCTACTCTTATTCTTATGTTATCAATGTTGTCAGTACTTCTTGATTCTTATAAGATTCATGATGAAGATTTAGTCCTAATAACGTGTACGGAGGATACCGACCTTACATCATTCAGAAATGTTCGGAATGTGATTCTAATGAGTACAACATGTATTATATATATACATACACACACACACATACTTTACTCTACTGAGTCGCGCTATAGTGGGCCAGGTACGACACCTATTGGGCACCCACAGATCATTTAGGTTTGACCAATCTCCACTTGGCCATGTACGATTCTATCGAACCTTATGATGGTCGGGTACGTTTTTACCGAGCCTATTATGGTCGGGTACGATATGATGATGATTCCCATAGAGGCATATGTTTTAAAAGTTTATGTATATATATGTATGTATCATGCATTTCATGTCAGTATCCCTCAGAGGTACCCAGATCTTACATGTTGTATATCCTTTATCCCTATTTACATTACTATTCTTACTTATGTTTTCCTGCCTTACATACTCAGTATTTTATTCATACTGACATCCTTTTATTTGTGGACGCTGCATGTCTTGCTAAAGGTCCTGATAGATAGGTAGACGCAGCTCCCCAACCATCGTAAGCTTCCCAATTGAGCGATTACTGGGGAAATCCCTTCTCCGGACTTGTCGTAGTCTTGGTATGCATTTTTATTATAGACATTATGGGTATGATGGGGTCCTGTTCCGGAAATTTTGCAGCACTTATGTTCCTTTAGAGTCTCATAGACAGGTGTCAGCTCATGTATAGTTTGGATTTCCTTGTCGACTGATTTTTTTTGTATAGTCTCTCATTGCATCTTGTTAGCTCGTACCTTATATATAGTTTCATGACAGTCTTGTCGTCCCATGTAATGTATGTTCATTCCATTATCTGTCATTGTTGGTTGTTCATGGTTCAGATCTACAATTTATGTTGATCTCGTCGGCCCTTATAGATAATAAGAAAGGTTAGATAAAATCTACGTTGGTTCTCGGCAGGTATGGCCTGGCTGCCAGTCATGGCCCTCCAAGTTTGGGTCGTGACAATTTTTTTATGCTACTCTCCTCACTCCCCTTCCCCAAGTCCCTATCTTTCCTTGTCCCCCCTTCCCAAATACCCAACGTTTTCAGGACTCTATTTTCTTCAATAATTTAGTTATTCTTCTAAAAATTCACACAAATACTTCATAACTATAAAGAAGAAACTTTTTTTGTTGAAAAAGAAAGTACTCTTTCTACAACATGAAAATAAAGTAATCATTTTATTGAAATAAAAGAAAATACCTCTTCTAAATCACGAAAAGAAAATACTCATTTTGTTGAAATGGAAAAAATACTTTTACATCATGAATACTTTTTTGGTTGAAATGGAAGAAAATACTTTTTCTACATCACAAAAAGAAAGTACTTTAAGAGAAATTGGTCCCAACATATCAAAATTTTAAGTAGTCTTCTTCTCCAAACTCTCTTGACGTATGTTAAGTAAACGTGCATCGATCTTGGTATGACTTGAAAGAAGGTTCGTGGACGTCCCAGAAAACAGCAAATCAGAGTAGATGACAAAATCTCTAAGCTAAATTTCATATAAAGGAGCTCAACAAAATTTATGGAGTCCATTTATGGAGCTTCAAAGATGCAAGTTGGATCGGTCACTCTTGCAAAAATCTACCATGGAGAAGCTTCAGGATCAGCTAGTCAGCAATAGAAGCAAGCAAATCAGAGTCCAATCCCTATGCATGTTGATTTATGAGGAAGTGTCACACCTCCCTCTGCTCGAGAAGTTACTGTTCCATTGAAGAACAAGGAGCAGGAAAATGGAATTCGAGTGCCTCCACCTACATCAGTTGTTGCTACTGTTCCATTGATGAACAAGGAACATAATCCATCTATAGTTGTTCCTAAGGAGTCTACTTGGGATGGAGTACTCACATGTAACAAATCTGCTGCTAATGGTATGACTCTGAACTACATAACTCCAGAAGTCATAGAAGGGAACCTAGTGGCTAAGCTTGAGAAGGAAGATATTGAGTGGGAAAACTTGAAATGGAAATGTGCCTTAATAGTTTATGTTCTGGGTGAAAGGGCTGGTATAACTACATGAAAAGGTACATAAATCAGATGTGGAATACTGTAGCTATGCCAGAATTATACTACCATGATGAAGGGTATCATATAGTAAGATTTCAAAGTATGGATGATATGAAAAATATCATGTGTGTTGGTCCCTACACATTAAATAATAGGACACTGATAATGAAGCATTAGTCTCCACAATTTGATTTTGCAGCAGAATTCATGATAGATATGCCTTTATGGGTAAGGTTTCCCAAGCTACCTATGAATTGTTGGAGTGGGAATTCATTGAGTAGAATATCAAGTACCATTTGAATTCCTATGTTTGCAGATGAGTGTACTGCCAAACAAACAAGAATATCCAATGCTAGAATCCTCATTAAAGTAAATGTCACCAAGCCTTTGTCAAACAAGATGCGAGTTATGACTTATTCAGGGGTGATATTTGAGAAAGAAGTTGAATATGATTGGAATCCAGAGTTCTGTGATAAATGCTTAAAAACTGGACATGACTGTGGAAATATTCCAAAAGAAGGATCAAAATAAGTCCCTCAACCCAGAAAGAGGAAACCACCACTAGTGAAGCAGATATGGAAAACTAAGGAACCAGTAGTAGCTTCCACTATAGAAGCTAATCAAAACCAGGTGGTAGCAATTAGCAAGGAAGTAGAGTGTACTTATAATCTAGCAGATAGCACAAATAATCAACAACAAACAGAAGAAGGTGCACTAAGACAACTAGAAAAGGGGAAGATTGCAGTGGAGATCAATGGTGTTCCAATGACTTATGCAAAAGCAATTTTGTCTCCTGTGAAGCAAAGTCAACAACAAAAATCAAGTTCAGTTGTGATAGCTAACTTGGAACCACTTATCACAGGTGGACAAACTAAACATATATGATGTCTTGGATGGTGTGGAATATAAGGGGTACCAACAAGAGATATAAGCAAAAGGAGTTGTGTACCTATATAAAAGAGAATACCATTAAGCTAATGGGGTTAGTGGAAACTAGAGTAAAGAAGGATAACACAGATCAGATAACTCAGCTAGTGGCACCGGGTTGGAAAGTAAGCTACAACTATGAGTATGCACTAAATGGAAGGATTTGGATTTTATGGGATCCTCAAGCTTATGATATTACAGTCCTAGGAAAATCTACTCAAATAATTCATTGCAGAGTTGCTGGCAGACAGAATTCAATAAACTGCTTCATGACAATAGTTTATGGATTCAACACTACTGAAACAAGGAAACCTCTATGGCAATAATTTATGGACTTAGCGCCACAGAACAATATGCCATGGATCATATGTGGAGACTTCAACTCTGTCTTAACAATACAAGACAGGATTTGTGGCAAAGTAGTTACAAGTAATGAAATACAACACTTCTCTGAGTATAGAAGATACTGAAAGTTGAATGTGTTACCTTGGAAGGGGGATTTATATACTTGGTCAAATAAACAAAAAGGAGTAGATAGATTCTAAAGCAAGATTGATAGAGCTATAGGAAATGATGAATGAATGCAATCCTATGGGCACATGGAAGTAGATTACAGGCTACCATTCATTTCAGATCATGCTCCAATGGTTATTTCAATAAGGAGATTAGAACCAAGTGTCAAGATTCCTTTTAGGTTCTTTAATGTATGGGCTAACCATCCAAGCTTCATGACACTGGTGGAAGAGGCATGGAAAGAGCACTATGATCCTGATCATATGAAGAATGTTTGGCAAAATCTAAAGGTTTTAAGAACCTTACTGAAGCAGCTTAACAATACAGAGTTCAAGGGTATCAAAGAAATATTGGAAATAACAAGACTTACTACAGCGGATTCAAGCTCAAATGTCAACTTGTTATTCAGATAAGCTGGCTACTGAGGAAAAACAAACCTTAGAGAAGCTGGAAAAATGGTCACTAATAGAAGAAAGCATTCTCCAACAAAAGGCTCAGGAAAAATGGATAGTTAGGTGATGCAAAATTCCAAGTATTTCTCAGCAATTATGAAGGAAAGAAGGCAGAGAAAAATCATCACATAGTTAGACAATGTCTTTGGAGACAAAATAACTGACCAACAACAGATTAAAACAGAGATCATCAATTTTTTCAAAGCTTTGATGGGGAAAGCTGTAAGGCAATTACCTGCAGTAAACAAGTAAGTAATGAAGAATGGACCAACGCTTAATCATGAGCAACAAATTAACTTGTGTGCTGAGGTTACTGAACAAGAAATATATGAAGGATTATGTGCTATTGGAGATGATAAAGCACCAGGGGTAGATGGATACTATGCTTTATTCTTCAAGAAAGGATGGTCAATCATAAGCTCAGAAATATGTCAAGCAGTAAAGGGATTCTTTCATACAGGGAAGTTATATAGAGCAACTAATTGTACAGCAATCACAATCTCCCTAAAGTCCCTAACTCCTCAAGCATCAGAGAATACAGACCAATATCTTGCTGCACTATTTTATATAAGCTTATTGCCAAGGTTCTAGCTAACAGAATCCAGAAAGTAATAGCTTCTATCATATTAGATACACAGGCAGGATTCATTCCAGGCAGAAAAGTGGCAGACAATGTGTTACTTGCTCATGAACTAGTAAAGGCTTATTCAAGGAAGAACATCTCACCAAGATGCCTCATCAAAGTGGATATTCAAAAATCCTATGACACAGTGTACTGGAGATACTTGCATCAAATCCTTGAAGAACTGGGCTTTCGTACTAAATTCATCGGCTGGATTATGGAATGTGTGTCAACAGTAAACTATAGTGTACTTATCAATGGAGAAACAACTAGACCTTTTGATGAAGCTAGAGGATTGAGACAAGGGGATCCAATGTCCCCTTTTTTGTTTTCCATAGCTATGGAATACCTAAGAAGAAACTTGAGGAGTTTGAAGCCGGAGAAAGCATTTCATTTTCATCCTATGTGTGCAAGATTAGATTTAACTCACTTGAGTTTTGCAGATGATCTCTTGCTCTTTGTAAGGGGAGATGCTACTTCAGTAGGACTGATGCATGATAGATTATAGATCTTCTCAGCAGCATCAGGACTTAGAGCTAATCTAGCAAAAAGTTCTATATATTATGGAGGAGTTAATTTGGAAGTACAAAAATAGATACAACAGAAGCTTGGTTACAGTCAAGTTTCATTGCCTTTCAAATATTTAGGCATACCTCTTGACACAAAGAAACTATCAATCATGCAATGAAATCCACTTATTGAAAAAATTATGGCTAGAATATCATCTTGGATAGGAAAGAAACTATCTGATGCAGGCAGAATCCAGCTGGTACAACATGTAATCTTTGGTATCCAAGCCTATTGGGCTCAGATTTTCATTATGCGAGCCAAGGTAGTTAAAACAATAGAGGCTTACTGCAGGAGGTATGTATGCTGACAGATTGAAGCATGCTATTTTTGTAATCAATCACTTGAAACAAGGGAACATATATTTGCAGAATGCTCATATGGTAGAGCTATGTGGTGCAGACTTATGAAGTGGATACAAATTTAACCCAGCTTACCTTCATGGTCGGAATGGAAGCATTGGATAATACAGAAGACAAAAGGGAGATCTCAAATGGCTAGAATCCTCAAAATGGTATTTGCAAAAAAATGTTTACACAATATGGATCGAAAGAAATGAAAGAATGTTTGAGAAGACAACTACAACATGTGATGTTCTTGCAAGGAGAGTAGTATGCATGTGCAACATGAGAGCTGAGGGATATACGAGTGTCTTACTAGCACAACGTAATTATTGAGTAGTTAGTCAGATAGTAAACATATAGAAGATATTAGAAAGGTAGTCAAATATAGAGTCAGCTTAGATTTTTTTCCAGTATAGAAGATAGGTTGAGATGACCTACTGATTTGTAAATATTTACTTTGGTGGTTAATACAAAGATTTCATTACCAAAAAAGAAAAGAAAGTACTTTTTTTGTTAAAATGAAAAAAAAATACTTTTTTATATCATGAAAAGAAAATACTTAATTTTTTAAATTAAAAAAATCTATCTATAATATGAAAAGAGAGAACTATCAATAACATTTTTATTTATTAACAAAATAAATGTGGGATGGGCTGGTGAGGATGGGGAATAGAGTGGCGAAAGTTAAAAAAGAGTTTTGGAAAATGGTTTCCCTTCTCTTGGTAGGAAAAATATTTTGCTCCAATTGGAGGAAAATGAGTTCACGAGGAAAATATTTTCTAAAATACTTAAGCCAACCAAACATGAAAAATTTGAAAAACATTTTCCGAAAAATATTTTCTTTCGTACTAAACACACCCATAGTCTTCTCTTAATTTCCATCAAGATGGATTCCGTCATTTATGGGAAGAAGTTTCTTTCCTCGCAATAATCCCTACTTTTAGTCATTCTAACCCGTCAATCAATACCTAATATTATCACAAAATTTTAATTTCCAAAATAAAAACATTATTTACTTATTGTTATAAATTGAATTGTATTTAAGGTGAATGTCTATATTTTAGAGAGATTTTAGGGTTTATTACTTGATGGATAAATTATTTTTTCCCTATAAATAGAGAGGTTCTATTCCATTGTAATTGATTTCATATCAATAAGAATTCTTTCTCCCTACATTTCTCTACAATACTCTTCTTCTTCTTTCTTCTTCTTCTTCTTCTTCTTCTTCTTCTTCTTCTTCTTCTTCTTCTTCTTCTTCTTCTTATTATTATTATTATTATTATTATTATTCTTCTTCTTCTTCTTCTTCTTATTCTTCTTCTTTATTGTTTTATACCACGTTATCAATACGAGACTCTAACCAGTAGAGTAGAGGATTTGGGATACATGTATAGTGTTCAAATAGTACATAAGATTGATCATAATGATTGTCAATTGTTCCATGAACTTTCTTCAGGATTAAATTTTTGATTTAAGGAAGTCTTTTTACTTTATTTTTATTTTCTAAACTCTTGAAATTTTATAATTGATTTTAAATACAAGAAAATACAACAAAGTTTGATTATAACTCTAAGAGAGTTTGTAAGAAATTATAACCACTCGAAGTGGAAAAATTTCTGTATCTTGCCATGATCAAATTTATGCATGATTGTGAGCACAAAAAGTGAAAACCCTTCCCAATGAATTTTATTCATTCTCATTCCATTATGAGAATGTGGTAGCAATATATAATAAGTCTAAAAGAAGACAAAATTATTACCGTGAAGGTATCAATGTGCCACGACCACAAATCTAAACCAGTCGTGATGGAGCCTATCGTGGAACTAGGCCAGCCAAATCCACACTCAAATCGTAAATAATCTTCCATTTATATCATTACTAAACTAATAACCCATAAAGTTTCCTTTTAAACATTATTAAAATAGATAAAGCTACACTGAATATTACATACAATCCCGAGATTTCGGAGTCATTGGTCATGATCATCTATAGAAAATATACAACTCTCGAAAATAAACTCTATAATAATAAGCAGGAGGGAGAGCAGGACTGCGACGCATGCAACTACCTGCAAAATCTCCGAGAAGTCTCTGGTACAGATACACATCTCACTCTGCCCTAGCACCTGGATCTGTACACAAGGTGCAGGGAGTAATGTGAGTACGCAAACTCAGTAGTAATGAAAATAAATCAGGTCTAAGCAGTAAGAAACACATAAATTCAAATCATCATTTCACAATAAGCACAATCTTTCTTTCCAACAGTGTATACATTAAATCATCACGCTTAAAAGCCGATCTCAGTAAAAATCATTTGAAAATATACTTGCCAACTGTTTCAACATAACTTTCAAGAAGTTTAGTGTAAAACTGATAAAAATCATAAAAAGCCCCTGGGGCAAAACATATTTCATAAGTTCAGAGTGAAAGTGGTGAAATCATAAGTAGCCCCTCGGGCAAAACATGTATCAAAAACTACCCCTCGGGCGTAACATCACTCAGAATCATCCCCTCGGGCATACCTCACAGTCACTCATAATCAGCCACTCGGGCAACCTCACAGTCACTCATAATCAGCCACTCGGGCAACCTCACAGTCACTCATACCTCCCAATCACTCGTCACTCGGCACTCAGCACTTGGCACTCGGACTCAGTTGGTACTTGCGCTCACTGGGGGTGGGTACAGACTCTGGAGGGGCTCCTTGAGCCCAAGCGCAAATATCAAGCCGCCTCGTGGCATATCATATCCTCACAATTAGGCCCTTGGCCTCACTCAGTCAGAAACTCTCAAAAAGCCACTCGGGCTATCAGTAAAATTGGGTACTCGGCCCAAAACATCATTTTATACCTCAAAATAGTTTAAACAAGGCTGAGTTTTGAATCTGTTAAACATAATATGATTGAGTGTAAATAATAAGTCAACATAGTGAGGAAATAGCAGTAAAAGCCCCCAAGGGATCCAAACAAGTCCGCACAAGGCCCCAAACATGGCTTATAGCCCAAATATAACAATAGTCTTAAAGCACGATTTAACATATGATTTAAAAGTGAAAATACGCAACTCAAGGGTTGCCACGTGAAGGACCAAGTCCAAATCCAAAATTAGTGCACGCCACACATTCTTCATCCGGCATGTGCGCCACTCCAAAATAGTGAGAAAATACGAAGTCTGGGGTTTCATACCCTCAGGACAAGATTTACAGTCATTAATTACCTCAAACCGGCCCAATTACTAATCCACAATGCTCTTTCCTCTCGAATCGGCTCCCAACCGCTCCGAATCCATCCAAAACAATATTAATATCATCAATATACGCTAAAGGAATAAGGTCAACTTGAAAACTATCAAAATTAGGCAAAATTCCCGAAATTGGCCAAACCCGGCCCATGTCTCGAAATTCTATAAAAATTGCACCACAAGAATCCTTATCCTCTCCCGAGTCTATACATATAAAATGCATCAAACTCCGACCACAATTGACCCCTACATTCCTTAATTATAAGTCTCAATATCCCAAGCCCTAAACCCCAATTTATGCCATTAAATCCAACTAATTCCAAGTCTAGTCCGTCAAATATCAACATAGAATCGAGTTTTTAGTCCAAGAAACTTACCTCCACAGAAGGCCCTCGAATTCCGTCTTCAATTTTCTCCCATTAGGCCTCAGCCCGCATGCAAAAGTGATGAAAGTGCCAAAAATTCGCTAAGGGACCTATATATATGATCTGCCCAGCGATTCCCACACCTGCGGCACCATTACGCACCTGCGGACCCGCACCTGTGGTCCCAGCTGCGCACCTGTGCATCCGACTTAAGTCCCGACATCTACACCTACGGACCTCTTCTCGCACCTGTGGGCTCGCAGGTGCGACCAGGCATCCACACCTCCACTCCTAGACCAGGTCTCCCTCTTCCGCGCCTGCGGTCTTCCTTCCGTAGGTGCGACCACATCAACAGTGGTGCACCAGTAGCAGTTTTGTTGCAATTTTCCAAGTCCAAACCTCCGTTAAACATCCAAACTCAACCCCGAGCTCCTCGGGACCCCAACCAAATATACCAACACGTCATAAATCATCACCCAAACTTATTCGAATCCTCGGGACACTCAAAATAACATCGAAACACAAATTCGACTCATGATTCAAGCCTAAGAATCCTAAATCCTCCGAAAATCACCAATGATGCCGAAACTAACCAAAACACATCCTAATGACCTGAAAATTTGCACACACGTCCAAAATGACATGACGAACCTGCTCTAACTTGCGGAATTCCATTCCGACCCCAATAGCCTATTTTCCATTGCCGACCGGAAATCACCAAAAATAACCTTTTGCCAATTCAATCCTAATTCTATACTGGGCATCAAAACCATATTCCGACACTCTTAAGTCCCAATCACCTAACGAAGCTATCTGAATCATATAATTTACATTCCGAGGTTGTTTACCAATAAGTCAACTTCCGGTTGACTTTTCCAACTATTGAACCAAGTTAAGAGACTAACTGTCTCATTTCTCTCCAAAAATCGCTCCGGACCCGAGTTAACCAATATAACACAACATAATGAAGCTGAACCACATATAAGGAAGCAGAAATGGGGAAAATAGGGAAAACGGGGCTATTAATCTCGGAACGATCGACCGGGTCGTTACATCCTCCCCCACTTGAACATACGTTTGTCCTCGAATGTGCCAAGAGTTGTTCTCCAACACCATCAAACTGCCGCATAACCTCACCATGCACATATCCGAGGGTGATCTTATGCCACCTTATCTCAAATAGGTCCGATAACACACATAAGTGAAATTTCACAATTCAACCTGAAACCTTAGAACCACATTCCGACTTCTGAAATATTTTGCAAGATAAACATTCCACAACTATAAACTGAATAATTCTGAACACGTTGTATCAAATCATACCCGTAACCCAAGATGCAATCACATAATATACCGCATGACTCAAACACTAATAGCGATAACTCCTAATCACAATATCTGCTCAAGACAACCCGATACCGATAAATAACCTCTTATCAAGCAAATCCTGGCTTTAACACTTTCATAAGGCGCCGATGAGGAAAGGAACACGTAGAAAAAAAATAGAACACATTCGTCCGATCAGCCAGACATGAAGCTCCCCCTTCCCAAATAGGGATTATAGCAGATTTCTAAGCCGACTCCCGATATTTATCCTTCTAACTATGCTGTAGACAATTATGACAGTATTCATCTTAGGTCCAATGACCTCTTCTAATCCAACACGACCACTCTGATGACATGACACATAAATACAATTCAAATCCATAACTTGTGCAACTCATGCACTCAATAGCAACATCCCAACGTAATCAAAGTATATAAAAGATTAACACTAGAGGACCATCTGGCCATTAAAATTACTGTCACAACACCATGCTAAGAGCCTGACACTCGTCGAACAGTCAAAACACATGAATCTGACACCAAGGATCATACCCCCACATAACTCCGCTACAATGTGTGATCCCATCCACACGCTGGTCCACATGAAATACTTCGAGTCGCCTTGATCAAAATCAATAACCATGCGGAATTCGACATCAAGTGCTCAAAGTGCCTTGCCATAACCACAGGGGAATCGGACGATACCATGCCACACGAATCAGAAAGAACATAACCAATACATCTCAATCTCGTAATACTCAATTACTTACCTTACTCAAATCCTGCTATAAAGACCAAATAAATTCGCACCATAAGTGCCTATAACCACGATCACAACTCCTCGCATCACCGAAGGGTAACTCATACATCACTTCAGAACACGAATAAACTCAATGACAATCGAATGGTACATCCCTTGACAATAGAAATTCGGGGTCAAAAATTCCGACCTGGCCCGCAACACACACCCATACTGGGCCTACCAATAACCTTAAATCAACTCTGGTCACTCACACCAGATAGATAACTCACCGAAAAGTTCACAATGACTGAATCATGGTACATACTAATATCTGACTAGCTTTGCTCGCATCTTCACAGTTCACTACCACAAAATAACCTGCTTATGAGAACTTTCAGTCTCGAAGTCTATGAAGCGCACAAATTACTATATCTGATCTCAACTCCACCGCTCGAATATGTAACACATCCCTAATACTCAATCATTCCACGGGGGATACCCCTATAATTCTTCTGTGTTACCAAGCAACCTTGAATATCAGCAGTCGATCCAACAAGAGAGCGTCACAATACCAATGAAGCACCCTTAACTCCACACATTTCCCTTTCTGAAATGTATACCCTGATCAAGCCACCCAATAGTGATATCATCTACCTAGTCATCTGTGTGAGCATGTAATTTTTCACTTGCTAAATACTCCTACAAAATTAGATAAGTAAATTAATCTTATGGATTTCGTTGAATTTTTAGTGATTAATTGTGAATTGTTTTGCATTTTCATATTCATAATTCGTCTTTTAAAATTACTTAAAATTGCATAATTAGGTGCACCATTATTATCAAGGAATTATAAACTCATTATTTGTGATTAATTGAATTGAATAACAAACGAATAATGATTATTTGAGGTGATGTAGTTTTGATAACTAATTTCTAAAATTAATCATTTTTTATGGATTTAATTAGGAATATTAAAATTAATTAATAAATGAAAAAATTAAGTTAGAATTAATCACTACACTTTTCTATTAAGTGTTTGATTTAATTAAAAGTTAATTAATTAAATTAGTATAGGCAAATTAGGCCTAAAATCGGACCTGGGGCAAAGAAATACCCAGGCCCAAGCCCATATCTACACTACTCACCTGCTCAGCCCCATAATCCCCTCACCCGGCATGCCCCATACACCATCGCAAACGACCCCGTTTAGTTTAGTCAACCAAATCTCGGCCATTGATCAAAATAGATCTTACGGCCAGGAACTCCCCCCCCCTTTAGTATATAACTGTCCAAACCACCCCCTACCCTCATTCCACCAAACCCT